>OY982573.1:2465549-2566799 GCA_963859945.1 Euplagia quadripunctaria
GACGGGCCCCAAGTCTTGCCTTTCACTCCGTCGGCTGGCACTGCACAAAAAAACCTTTTAATTTAATACATAACATTATTAATATTAACAGATTATTTACGTTTCAACAATTTAGGTAAATAAAAAAACGACCGACAGAAGTGAAAACTTAAACGAAACGACCAACTTAAAACGTCACATTAACAGGTTGGTGGCATTGATTAATAAAGAACGGGTAAAACTCAATGTTTAGATTAACGCCCTCTAGTGGATGTATATATGTATTATTAGCGTGACGGTCACGAGTTCAGCAATCAAAATAAAGTGTGCGTCAGCTCTGACGCACGACTGGAGTTTACAATCCACTGGAGTCTCTCTCTCTCTCCCCTCCCTCCCTCTCCATGTCTCTCTGACGATGTACATGTAAATAGAAGAAACTTGCCTCCGTCTTACGAATTTTCGATCTCGTCATAAAATATTTTTTTAAATATATGACACTCGGACACAGGGTCATGTGTCCTGACGCGAGTTTTACATTTTTTTACCCATCCCAAAAATTGCAAAACAAATTACTACCCTATACAATCAGCCTTGTAAATTGAATATTTCGATCAAGAATCTCACTCGCGTGAAATGCAACAATACTAACGGGCGATGGCCCTCATGATGGCGGGCGAGCCGGGCGGCGTGTCCTTGGCCACGGCCACGAGCTGCTTGACGCTGGACTCGTCCTCCGACGGCCGCACCGTCAGCGTGTGGCGGAAGTCCAGGGGCGACGATATCGTGTCCTTCTTTAGGAGCTTTATTTTACTAAATTTGCCTGCAACAAAAACGATCAAATATTATGAACTAGTTTTTCTTTTGCAAGCGTTAAAGTTATCCTTATTTCTCGGGAACAGTACTTTGTAAGTTTTTTTTTTATTTATTTATTCAAAATTTGTGTAAGTTTTATTTATTTATAATTTTTTTTGTTTTTTTTTTGGACTATGTCCATTTCTGTACCCTTGACAATGTGTATACAAAATTTCATGATGATCGGTTGAGTAATTTAGGCGTGAAAACGTAACAAACTCACTTGCGCATTCATAATGCTAGCTGTTGCCCGCGACTTCGTTCGCGTGGAAATCTTGAAAAATCTATCCCACGGGAACCGTATATTTCCCGGGATAAAAAAAAAAGCCTATGTGCTATTCCTGACGATAATCTATATCTGTGCCAAATTTCATCCACATCCGAGTAAAAAACATCCGTCCATCCGTCCATCCATCCATCCATCCATAAATCCTCACAAACTTTCGCATTTATAATATCAGTAACATACTAGAGAGTAAATAGAAGTAATTTTTTATATATTGAACACTAGCAGTTCCCGCGCGGCGTCGGTCGCGTGTACATATTTATATATTCTTTTCCAAAATAAAAGTAGTCTAAGTTACTCCTTATAACACCAGCTATCTGCCAGTGAGTCTACATAGAAACGCAAGCATAGGTCTATAATAAATGACAAATGTCATTACCTACACAATGAGAATACCGAGGTAATTCTTGATGATATTATATACTACTGAAGTAGGGTTCTATAATTTAAACTATTTTTTTTATTGAACAATAGGGTGGGTAGTTTCCTATGGTTAAAATAAATCGTTTTTCGTTCATTTATTCATTCAAAATTAAGTATTTTTTTTAAAGATTACTACCTAGTAATGTGACTCACACATTACTAGTATTCTTGTTAAACCCTCCAGCTAAGCTAAGTGCTTGTGTTAGGAGTGGGTTCACGTCGGTAGTGCACCGGTTTGGGTTCGATCCCGCAATCACTTGATCGCAAATCCGGCGACTTAGCCATTACGCTACCGTCGATGATATAAATGTGAAAAACTATATTCATAACTGTTTTCAAGTTTCTTACTATTTTAAATTGTTAAACCAAATGTTTGTATGGCACCCGGGACCGACGGTTTAACGTGCTCTCCGAGGAAAGGAGGGGTCTTATTGTGTTAAGACTGGTCACCCATTCTAGACTGAACTGGCTAGTATAACATTGTAATGTGCTAACCTACTCGGTTCCCACTTAGCCACGAGCCCGGAACTTATTAAAAAAAATAATTAAACCGTTGTCGTCTGTCCAGTCCGTTACAGGGCGCGATATTTTTAGTTTGCTTTAAAAATGTATATTTTTTTTAATGTTCCTAGGAAGTATTCCTTTATTCGGTTATTCCTATTGTGCCATTAACGAAAGGAAGCTTACCCTTCCGTTTATTGGGCTGTGGCGGTTGGTTATGCGACATGTTGCTCGCGAATATTAGTATATGAAGCTCCCTGGCCACCAGGTCGATCTCTCGCATTTCTAGTTCTCGCTCCTTCTGCGCTAAGTTCTGTTCCATGAGCCTCTGCTTCAGCTGGGCACGGGTCAACTCCTCCTCGCGACATCGAAGCTCCTGGAAGGAAACATGAGATACATTAGATTTATTGAAAATGACGGTTATAGAATACTACTCTAATTCATTGTACTGGAATTGGTCTTCAGCACTCATTATTCACTGCTGGTTTAGGTGTGGCCTACATTATATATAACTATTCATTTGCTATTAGGTATGTATTTTTAAAGCTTGTGTGTAACTTCATTTACTAGTACAGCGTGTCAAAACATTTCCATTATATATTTTTGCTAACTTAAAATTAGAAAATCCAGTTTAGTTATTCGTGTAATATTTATTATTAATAGCTAATATTAGATATACATATATTATTCTGTATCGATAAGGAATAACTCTAAAATTCATTTAAAGCATTATCAACTTTGTTTGTGCTGATAAAGAAGCGATTTGTGTGCTGGATAAACTTCATAAGATTTTTTCCAATGCCATAACAGTTTTTCTTTTAAATATAACGTTAATATCATGATTACAAAGTATTTTTTTTTACTATCAAGCATTTCGACCGACTGACTTGTCATTGGGCGCCATAGTCAATACAACTTTATAGGGAGGTTTTAAAAACCTTACTAGCGAGTAAGGAAATACAACATAAGATTATTGTGACTGATCTGCAGCAGAATATAGGCAACTTCCCTGTCTTAATTCTCCTGGCTCTTCGTCTGAGTAAGATTTTGTCACTGCCCATAGGATTTACAACTACGATAACAATAGTATTATATAAACACTATATACATTTAATCAGTAATTGACAGTTTGTATTTATAATGTAGTTACTCACATAAAATGACAAAACAGGATATTTACAATATTCTTTTTAAAAGCAATAATTTATTCAATTACGTTCTAAAATAGCACATATAAATGTCAAAATTAAACATACTTGTGACAAGTTTTAATGCAATTAGGCAGAACTTTAATAAGAAAAATGTCAATAATCAATTTTTGGTAATCGAACTTCTCGCCAGCCTTTGTGGATTTTTAAGGAACATTGGTGGCACTGTATAAGTAAGAAAAGTGTTGCAGACCGACTTAAGCATATTAAATATATAATTATACATAGCATAACATCAGGCAATATACAAGAGAAATCTAAAAGTACCACTAACCTCTTCTATACTTTTGCATTCCTATTTGCAAGCATTATGAATGGAAAATAGACATAAATTAGTATTGTTTTAGGCGAGCTAAAGTGGCGATTAGCATAAACAAAATGTGTTTTTAAATAACTTTTTTTAAATGTATTTAGATAACTCCTTAAGGCCTAAATATTCGAACGCTATTTAATTGTAAGACAAACCTAAGTATTGTTTTGTTTTAGTTATTTTAGAGTTAACTGGTTAACTGTAGCAATAGAACTAGACTTAGGAACAAATAAGCGTTTGAATATTCGACCATACTTGAGTTTATTGTTGTTATTTAGGCCAAAAAAAAAACAACCCTAGGTTTACGCCAGATACATTTAAAAATAAAGATACTTATAGAAATACATATAATATCCTTCATCTATCTTAGGAGAAGGATTATTACTATTATCTGAACTTGAATGGATTTGACCATCAAGTCACAATAATGCAGAACACAGCATAGATCATACACAGTTTTAAAATAGGATACAGGATTATTTTTAAGGGTTTAAATTGCATGAAAACGTCCTACAATGCACGCAGGTGAAAGAGTGAGTTCTTGTATGAGCTAACTCCCGGAAACCGAGTCAATTTTGTAATGCAAACTATTACTAATTCCACTGAACACACTGTGTAATATTGGTACATAGGCCTCTTCACATGAATGCATTGTTATATATTAATTTAAAGTATTTGTGATGTTATAGGACGAAAAGTTAGAAAAAATATTGTGTGCTCTTCTGTGACGAATAATGCCTTATAAAAAAAAGATTTATACGCGCGCCCGTCACATTCGGTTGACTTGGTAGCTCTTTGGTATTTTCTTGCAAGCAAAATATACTGCGACGTTGTATAACTCAATATAAATTGTTATAGATTTTTATCTATGTGCACGTATATACATAAGTTGAGTTCATTTATTTATTAGTAAGTCAATGGCAACATGCGATATTATTAATGAATTTATAGTGTGTATATAAAAATGACAGCATTAGAGTGTAAAGCTATGCATAGTATTTAAAAAGTTTTAAATATTTAATGATAATAGTGATAATAAATTATGAATGTGATATTCTCTATTATAACTGGTAATTACATATATGCGAGAAGTAAAATGGGTGTGAAAGATATTTTATCATTATAATAATTTGACGCATCTTACACCAGGCCGTGTGATCCCAAACTAGGCAGAGCCTGTACTATGGTAACCAGACTGCTGATAAACATACTTATATATTTCTAAATATATTTGTACATATTATAGATTAATTACCACCAGGCACGGAACAAAATGGCTCATCACACAATTATATGTGAATTGCGACTTAATTGCGTCGGAACAAGTGTCTCTATTTATTTAAATAAATTTGCGGAGTGAGACTTCTGTACCTGTACTATTTTGTAGTCTGTGGTATTGGTACATTTTTCTATGAAATACTAAGAAAAGCAAGAAGTTACGCCTTACTGTTGTCAAATCATTCCCTTTTAATGTTAATTTGACGATTATGAAATAAATTAAAAACGTTAAAAAACACTGGACTGTTCGTCCAGTTTTTTTTTTCATAATATTATAATCAATTTGTTGCCTAACTTGGCAACATAATTAATTTTAAGCATAAGCATCTACCCAATGAATTATATATTTGTGACGGTAGACGAATGAACTTACAACTATACAATAAGTGCTTTTGGCAGTAGGAGTCCACTTTTGTAATCGTCCCAACGGCTTAATACTTAGATAGAATACAACAAAGAGTGTGATTAGTAAGAAGAAAATTCGAGCATTCTCCTTCAACCAATGGAACTATTAAAAAAAATAGAAAGAAAGCAATAGTAGAAATGTAGAAATAATTCTACCAAGGAAGAAAGAGAACACTGATGAAGAAAGTCGAGAATATCATGAAATATAACAGTCCTAAGTCGAATGTAATAAAATCAATGTAACGAAAAAGATCTCCATTGTAAAAAAAACAAAGTTAGTCTCTAACAGCCAGTGTCTGAAAGGCTGATCAACATATTGTTTAACTAACAGAACTGTTTGTCAAGTTAACAGTGGTATCAAATCAGTTCCGAGTTTCTGAAACGATCATAGAAACATATACACAACATTCGAACATTCGAATGACATTTGACATAAGATTATGCAGTAAAATTTGACAGCTCTCTTAACTGATCAAATCAAAGAGCCTGATCATGCTTTTAACAACTCAATTATACTTGACAAGAGATTTGACACACGTTAAGTAAATTTTTACGTTGATCAGCCTTTCAGGAACAGGGCGTTAATAATCTACTACCATTAAAAATAAAACAGTTGCGACTAGACACTACCTTCTCCTTTCTCCGTAGGTCCCGGAGCACCTCTTCGATCTCCAGCCTCCAGCCGTCCTGCATGGTGTGGAAGGACTCGTGGGGCGCGCGCGTGAATTCGGACTGCTTGATGCAATCGAGTTGTTCGAGGATCTCGGGGAATAGTGGTCGTTCGCGAGGGTTCGAACGCCAACAGGCTGGAACAAGACATGTTTAATCAGCTGATGAACGGAAATTTCACTCTAAACTTTGTATAAGCAGGCTAGGCCTAATTCACACTATAGGGATAAAGCTACAAACGTTGTCAGAGGAGATAAGAGTTACGCGATATAACGAGAGGTAACTTCTAGGTGAATATAACTGCACTTCTGTGTGACCTGAATTGCACTTTATTGCATCGAAGCAAGAGTCGCTATTTATGTAAATGATTTTACTTAGTGGAACTTCTGTACTAGTACTATTATGTATTCTGTGATAGATATAGGTTGCGTACATTTCGTTCAGACAAAAAATTGTGTGCCCGAGGGACAGAAAAATAACTTTTAAGTGAGCAAAGCCGGGTGAATGCTATTAGGTTATATTACCTAAGATTAGTAAAAACTAACTTTAGCGGGTAGACGAAGAACCTTCTACCTCACGGACGCGACGACGGAGGGCGTGCATCAGTGAGACAGTCAGTCTGTGATCACGTCCAGGGCAACCTGGTCGAAATGTCAGGCAATTCAAAGGTATGTAATACCTATTGATCGCGTTAATTCCCGTTTAAATAATTGTACAGTATTTTTTTTCTGCATAATCTGTTTTCATTTATGTACCATTGACAAAATGTGTGCTCAGGTGTGTGTCAGGATACTCAAGATATTAATATTAGTTCGAATTCTTGTAACTCTTACCCTCCATAAGAACCCTCCAGGGCTCGGGACACGTGCTAGGTATAGGCAAAGTTAGCTTGTTGACGGCGACTCCGTACGCTACAGCCAACGCGTCAATGCCTTTGTATGGTGTTTCTCCCGTGAGGAGCTCCCATAGCAGCACACCGTACGACCACACGTCAGACGCATGCGAGAACGTTGAGTGTTTGATTACCTGGAAATATAAGGCAAAAGTTTTGTATCCACTGTTGATGACAACCTGGTAAGTGTAATATGGTTCGACTTTACAGGCTAGGCATGATTAGAATCTATGAGAGTGAGAGTCTGAATTTACAACGATAAAGGGGCAAACGAGCAGACGGGTCACCTGATGGTAAGTGACTACCGCCGCCCATGGGCATCTGCAACACAAGAGGCACAAATGCGTTGCCGGCGTTTAAGGTGGGAGTAGGTGAAGGGGGGAAGGGGGGAAGGTTAAGGTTAGGGCCTCTGGTTTGCCGCAACCGCAAGCATTGCTTCACTGCCGGTTTTCTGTGAGGCCGTGCTATCACTTTGGTCGAGCCGGCTCATACGTGCCGAAGCATGGCTCTCCCACAATAAAATTAATATACCATATGTTTTCTTCAATTCAATAGTCTGACCTGTTTCACACCACATGAGCTGTCCGCACCACGGTGTGAATATCGCAGAAGCAGCCTTTGTCTTAATATTTTTTTTAAATTGACAGTTTGGTTTTGGGTTCGGCCAATGTCTTTTTTAAACTTCATTATTTTGCACCGTGGCAATATGGGCTAGAACATTATTCTAGCGGGAATTAATTACATTTTTCAACTACGCCCAATATTAGTTTATTTAATCCCATTCGACAGTTTATGAAGTCTACTAAAACTATCGATAAATATTAGCGGTAATCATAGAGAAATACTTAGTTAAAATCATACTCAAAACATAAGTATACAGAAATTTATGTATTAGGGCTATTTTATCTGCAAACAGTTACTCGCTTACTATGGATGTTTATAAAGATTAATAAATTTTGTGTTTCCGTAATGAATAAAGTATCGCAAGATAAGTTCTGTTATCGTCACTTAATATTATCAAATAGTTTTGTGTAAAATATTTTTGTACAAATTGATCATGCTATGAACGTTAGTAAGGTTTTAAAAAATGGCAGATGTTGGCATACGTAGGTAATGCTTTTATTTTTTTTTTTTATTTTACTGATGAACTAAATATATTTTTATTAAAGGATAATTTAGAACAGTCTCACATCTTTTACATGTCATGTTCAGTAATTACCCGCAAGGAACTTTTTCAAGTTAAAGGATTTAAACAGTGGTGCAGCAGCCATGCTGTAATGTATTGGAAGACTATCTGCTTTCTAAAAGATAGTGATTAATTATTTCTTTTTGTTTTAAAATTTACCTCGATTTATGTCATTTTTAAAATTGTTTTTTTTTTCCTTTAATTAAAAATAGTGTCCAACTTATGACTGTACCATTTCTATAATCATCCTATAGCTATTGTATACTATCTTTAATAGTTACAATCCATTTAAACAACGCGAATAATTAATTCGCGCTAGAAGAGAGTTCTAGCCCATAGTGCGTGGGGCAAGTCACGGAAAACTCTTATTGAATAAGTTGTTTCGCACCAACGATATTTGAGTATTAGACGAACAGTGCGTACAGCTCGTGGTGTGAAACAACGAAGTACCCGTCTTAGATTGATATTTAAAGTTTTTATTCATTTAAACACACTGCACAAGGTGGACTTAATGCCTTGTTTACTATTTTTGCTGGTAATATGCGTGTACATAGTATTAATATACAGATAGATAAACTTTGTCTATTCCAAGGCGGTGCGTTGTACACGATGAACACAATTAATAACATGTTAGGTGTAGATTAGTTGGAGTGAAACTAAAGGTTTTGTAAAACCTAGTAAAAAATGTTTTTATGAAATCATGGAAAATTGTATCAAGTACGTAATGATGTGAATCGTTATTAATTATTCAGCTGATTGATTTTCATTATGTTGTTCTAAGGGTTAGGTTAGAAATTACTATCCCATAAAGCACGTAATTACTACGAAAATAATAAACAGCACGCCACAGATTAAAAACAATACAATACAGAATATAAATTATTATATTCTGTATTCTGTTGTTTTAATCTGTAAAATAACAAAACGAAATCCTTTGTAATATATTTATAAGACCGCATTACTGATTAAATAATACTGTCTAATTTTAGATTATTTTAGTTCACGGCCACTCTGAAGTCACCGAGCATCGATTTCGATTCGATATACTTTCTTGAGCGGCCTTGTCTCTTCCTCCGTGGGAGTAACTATAGCTGGACATGTTCGGACGTGATTGACTGTGGTAATATATTATCACTTAATAATAACCCTATGTTCAAAGTAAACTTTATCTAGTATAAATGAAAGTAAACAAGTTTGTTCAACGTCTCATACTTATTGTAACATTTTATTAGGCAAGCAAGAGGCAATTTGAGATTACATTCATCATTGGGTAAGCTTGAAACCTCGTAAGATTGATACTGTAGTAGGTGTTTCTTCATTTCAGGAGGTTCGGGAAACAAAACGGTCTTCTACGAAGCGGCAAGACTCCTAAAAGGAATTTCGACATGGAACTTGAACGAGGAGCGTTATTCGTATTATTCATTCACGAAAATGGCACAAACTAACAAATGAGGCAAGTTCATTTAGCCCATACCGGTAGACGGACACGGACTGAGACTAACACTCCTGGAATACCCGTTGATTCTAGTGACCTTTTTTTATAAACACCACCTCGCAACACGAAGCAGCGTATGCTTAAGTACTTTCGTTCTGAGCTAGACAGAACCATTCTTTTCTTGATATCAGGTAACAGTAACACGATAAAAAGATATATGCATGTCTGGCATTACCCAGGGGGGAGAGGGAAGACAGCTGTCACCCCACCTAGCTTTATTATGTTTCCGCATGTATTAAGTTTATTAAATTGTCTGGGATGTCAAATTCTTGTTCCCACCCCCCAGTCATCAAAACTGTTAATAATATTGGTGTGGTATATCCCGTATATATACATATCCGTTCCCGTAATTCTGCAAAAACCTAAAAGTTCAAAAGAAGATACTACAATGACAGAAAAATAGTTCCTTTTTCGTTAGTATTGTTTTGAAGAACTGGGAACATTAACTGCTGGCAGGAAAGCATCACAGTGTCATTTAAGATGCTATATTTTGAAGTCTAATTCTTACTATCACTTTTCATGGGCGACTTCGATTCAAGTAGAATCCCAATATGGCGCAATTCTCCGCATGGTTCAGTATTTTGGCGTAGGAAAAGATGATCTTTGTAGCACTCGACGGCTAGAAAAACTTAGATTTCTTAGCTAGCTAGAAGGTTTAAAGATAGTGATGATGATATACCAACGAGGTCGGTACACTACGTAAGTTAATTACATGCAAAATCGCCTTTTAAATATCCTTTAAGCCTTACTGTGGTAATATAGATTCTTATCTACTTAAGTAGCACAGTATAATAAACAATAGTGTTTCTATTTATAGATGCATACGGTATTAAAATGGTATAGATCGTGTCTAGGGCTAGGTCAGCTACAAGAGTCTGGCAAAGCTTAACCTATTTTTAAGATGCAAAAGCCCTTGGCTCTGCAGTGGTATTCGTGCTTCTTCACGTTTTAGAAAAGAAACATATTGGTCATTTATTGCTTCATATTCTAAAGAAATACTAAACTATTTAAATATAAATTGTTATAGGGAAGGGTTTTTTATTTTAGTGAATTCTTATGAGTTTTGTTTTAGTTAAGTTTAGCAAAAAAATACAAATGAGATTGCAAAAAATAGTCTTGCGTCAGACCTGCGATCAAGTATTTGTGGGTTCGAACGCCAGTATATTACTGACATGAATATACTCCTAACGCACTTAGCTTAGCTGTCGGCGTTAAAAAAACACTAGTTATGTGTTAATAATATGTCTCTTTATTAAAAAAAACTGTCAGTAGTAGGACTGCACGTCAGAAGTGAACACAAACACACACATCGGTACCTATATGACATGTGTATTTGAACGTGACGGTCACGAGAGTTCAGTGCTTTTTCCCCATACTAAAAAGTGCCCAACGTACCTAAAGAAGTTTTCACTTCAACAAAAAACCTGACATGTGCGAGTCTGACTGGCGCACCGAGGGTTCCGTGCATACCTGTATGTAAATAGTTTGTCCATCTCAGGAATCGGTTCTCAAAGATTATTGCCCATTTTCTTCCGAAAGACAAACTTAACTTTGCATTTCTAAAAATAGTCTTGTGCCACCACCCACCGATATACGTCACAGTCAATTTGACAAGCGCAATTAATTAACGAGTTTTAGTTTTTCCTTTGCTTGTGCTGTGAGACCGTGATTCTTACCCAATTTTCATGATTCTAGGTGAATAGGAAGTACGCTAGGTTTTGATTTAGCTGCGAAGAAGAATTAAAATTGGTTAAAATATAAGGCTTAAATCTTAAATAGTGTTGACTTAGAAGCTTGATTTTTTACCGCTTCAAGGGGCCGCAGACAGTATTTGATGATTTGTTCCCAGGAACGCATCGAGTTTTATCGATGCGTTCCTGGGAAAAAGAGTCTTGACAGACAGACCCGAGAGACAGACAACGAAGTGATCCTGTAAGGATTCCTCTTCCTTTTAAGGCACGGAACCTTAAAAAAGAACTTGTATTTCGTGAAGATAAAAGTTAGATTTTATAACAATTTAAGCTAAAAGCGCTAGTTATTGATTGATCTTGTAAATAATATATCAGTTCAGTTCAGTTACCTCAGGAGGCATCCAAGCGTACGTCCCCGCTGCTGACATCCTCGTGGTCTTATATACCTCCCTGGCGAGTCCGAAGTCCGTTATCTTGAGCGTCTTGTCCTCCAGCGTGTCATCCGGCAGGATGGTCTCGCTTAGTAGAACTGCAATTAAACGAAAAAAAAAAATATTTACTTGGGTAATGGCAGGGTAATCTTCGAAAAAATGTTAACGATTCGACTATGCTTTACATATTCAGGATACAGAACCGACATATAGGTTCCTGAACGTATTTCTGGAATGCATAGGTACTCTTATATATACTATGTATGTATTTACTGATGGATAATATATATATCAGCCGTCTGATTAAGCCTGTACGGCTTTGCCTAGTTTGGGATCAGACGGCCGTGTGTGAGGTGTGTGAAGTTATTATTATTATTATTATTATGATACTAGCAGCGCCCCGCTGTTTCACCCACGTAAGTCCCGATCCCGTGGGAATATCGGGATAAAAAGTAGCCTATGTGTCAATCCAGGTCTCTAGCTATCTACATACCAAGTTTCATCGCAATCGGTTCAGTGGTTTTTGCGTGAAAGAGTAACAAACGTCCATCCATCCATCCAAACTTTCGCATTTATAATATTAGTGGGATAAGTGTATCCATTCCAGAAATCAGGCCCCGCAGTTTCACGCGCGTTTGTGGTCACTGCTGCACTCCTAAGTCGTGCCTCATATAAAATAGCCTTCCTCAAGAATTGGGTCAATAAATGCAAACAATTTTTTTTTTTAACACGACTGGAATCTCAGAGATTGGCGCGTTTCGCCAAAAAATAAACCTTTCAGCTTTATTATATTACCATAGATAGATAGATATCTTCTATCTATCTATTATCTATTATCTGTCTATCTATTCTATCTATCTATCTAGATAGATAGATAGAATATTCTTTATTGTACACCATTGATAAAAACAGTTGAAAAAAATTATTATCTTACAAACCAGAGTACAATGGGCGGTCTTATCGCTAAAAGCGATCTCTACCAGACAACCTTAGGATGGAGATAATATCAAAACTATTTAATAAATACATAGTAGTTGATGGCGTACTATTCGAAAAATTGATAAATACTTATATACATACACGTACACATATACAGTTACTTAGTGGAGATAATGTAGTATTATAGACAGCAATTTAGATCTTAGTTATGGTAAAGAATAGAATAATATTATTATAGTGACAGATAATGTTGTTTGACTAAATTTTTAAAGGCTGTAAGAGTTTCAGGTTGCCGAATTTGTACCGGTAGTTCATTCCACAAACGAACGGCCAGAACCATAAATGATTTATCAACGAAAGTTGTCGAATGCGCTGGCACTTTTAATATCAAATTTTCTGATGATCGTTAGAACTTCGTATGAGTATCGTGAAGGAACTCAAATCGTCCTTTTTAATAGGAAGGTGTATGAGGGTTAAACAGTATACTGTATAGCAAAGAGAGAAAATGAAGCAAAGAGAGAAAATGAGCAAAGAGAGAAAATGATATTTGTTTCAAAATTTCAATTTGATTTATATTTCGAACTAGCCGTCCCCGCAGTTTCATCTGCGATTATGGTCACTGCTCCGCTCCTATTGATCGTAGCGTGATGTTATATAATCCTTCCTTGATAAATGGGATAGCCAACACTAAAATATTTTTTCAATTCGAAGCAGTACTTCCTGAGATTATCGAGTTTAACCAAATAAACAAACTCTGGTTTTTTAATATTAGTATGGATATTATCATACTGGTCTTTCCCCGCATTTTTACTTGCGTTTATGGTCACTGCTCCGCTTCTAAGGGTCGTAGCGTGATGTTACACAGCCTATAACCTTCCTCAATGAATACTCTATCCAATACAAAAAGATTTTTTCAAATACGACAGATAGTCCCAGAGATTAGCACGTTTTAAGAAAAAAAACTTTCAAACAAAAAAGCTAACTTTTTATATAATATATAAAATTCTCGTGTCGTGGTGTTTGTAGTTAAACTCCTCCGAAACGGCTTGACCGATTCTCATGAAATTTTGTGTGCATATTGGGTAGGTCTGAGAATCGGACAACATCTATTTTTCATCCCCCTAAATGTTAAGGGTAGTCCACCCCATTTTTTTTTTTTTAATTTTTAGATAAAAAAGTTTTTTATATTTTTTTATGATACAACATTAGAAAATACATACAACCCTGAATTTTCAACCCTCTACGATCAACCCCTATTTTTTAATCGCGATTTTAATATTATTCCGTTCCCACCCACAGATCCGCAATAGGGTTGCAAGATGGCAATCGAATACAATAATTGTAGGTACGATAAATTTTCATGTAAAATTATAAAAAAGGCATTACAACGCATGCCGGGTGCATCTAGTATTAGTATAGATTAATTGATGATAAATATTTGGTGTTTGTGTGCTTTGCATTCCGAACGTTATAGCTCAAATCTTTAGATGTTAAATTGCAATGCACTTCTTTTCTTTGCAATCCCGCTGTTTTAGTTACGAAGAATACATAAGAGGCCTAAAACGTTTGTAAAACAGTCCACATATCGATCGAGTCCACCAGTCAAGTTATAAAAGCACGCCTAATATAGAACTATAGTCGGCGTACAAACGAACACATTTTGCTCAATTTGGGAACGAATGGGGAAACTGCTTTGGTTAAAGCTCACCTGCAGTGCACTGATTATGGGTTAGGTTTATACCCGTCGGATACCGGTATTATAAGATTTAAGAAAGGTGCCTTTATTTTCATTTCATTCATTAAGTTTTTAACAAGATACTCCAAGGGATTCTTTTGTCACATTGGCGGCTTCTTGTACGGTAAGGTCAACAGAATTACAACAATATTCCACCTTACAAAGGCCACGTGTAAAAGAACGCTGACTAATTATTTGAAAGGGCTAAACGACGATACTGAAGCGATGCTTTCCGTACTGGTTTAGAGTTTAGCTAAATGACACGAATGCACATATACAAACCCATGCGCACAAGCTCACGCACACGCATACACACGGTCAGGCATACACAGACACACAATAACAATATATCTATCTAAATACTTTGCTACTAGATATAAGTTTTTAATATATAATAGTTAATTGAAATGTAAATATACACGGGGTGGAGACCTGGTGTCCTGAAACACAGGCCTTGCTAGCTAGCTTAGGCACCAGTCTCCCACAATATTATTGTAAGGATTTTATGTATATATTTTTAAAATGTAATGTCTGAGCATAGATATAGATTATAGTCTGGAGTCCAGATTATAATGTATCTCTAAGTTCAGACTCTGAACTAGCACATAGGCTACTTTTTATTCTGGAAAAATGTACCGTGGGATAAATGTCACCAAAATACCCACCCGAACGAAATCGCGGGCAACAGCTGGTATTCTATATAATTGTGCTAAATATTAAGTTATTTAAAAAAATCACAAAATAAGAACATTTTTTTTTAAATTGCGAAAGAATTGTAATTTGTACATAACAGCGGCTGTAGGGAGCGGCAATTAAACGATCGGAGATCTTGTTATTTTTAATCAAACAAGGCTATCTGATTCTCTTTGAAGATTGAAAATAATGACGTAATTTATGTGCTTTTTCGAATGTAAGAGAGAATTAATAATAAAGCGTTGAGATGATGTCGTATAATCGTTCAATACTATGGAAAATGTTTATTTATTTTATAAGTAATGTCTTAATTAATCTTGATTGTTAGGTAGGTAAATATAGAATACCTAAGTTTTAATAATTAATTAGTGTAACGACAAATATGATGTTTGTTACTGATATCAATACAAATAAATAAAATTGAAGTGTCTGTTTGTAATGTTAAAATAATAGTTTTTTAAGGCTCATACAGTTATTTGCACCACCTATGCCTAAAAATAGGAGTGAACGACTGAGGAGATGCCTAAAAATCAGTTTCAAAATGTTTGTCTGTTCGGACCGATTTCCACAGGACTTTCACTGGCAGATTAGCTGGTGTTATAAGGAGTAACTTAGGCTACTTTTATTTTGGAAAAGAATTAGGGTTCCGCGCAAAATATATACGCGAGGGAAGCTCCGCGGGAATTGCTAGTTATGAATATAATAAGCGAATCTGAGTCTTTTGCGAAATAGTAGCTTACTTTTTAAAATCAGATTGTTTATTCGTTTGTAACCTAAAGGCGAGAGAAACGAGAGATCTTTACAAGATTCAATCAATTGCGAGAACTTATTCAAGTGTTTCAATAATATGGTAATTGAATGGATCGTAAGGAATGCTTGACGCGGTTTACCACAAGCTTAATAACCGCATAATGTGAATCATATTATAACGTAAGATATGGTGGCAGATATATATTTAGACTTAGAGTAAGTACCCAAATAACGTTGACGAATATTTAATTAACTTATTGTTGGACAAGATAAAGCTCAGTAAATGCCCAGCTCATTAGTAAGTGTTAGCTAAATAATAAAAGATTAACATGTATAAAAATGAAATTACGAATGTGTTAGACATTTTTCTTCACCTAGCACCACCAGCAAAAACAAATCCGCCAGGAGGAGGTAGTAAATCTAAAGAAATATATATATCCCGAATATAATCAAATAAATTCACAACATTAAGCCGTAATGTATCTACTGCAATATTTCATATTTACATCTTCAGATGAATGATTGGAATTGAAATGAACGTGGATCAGTCACACTCTCCGAAGAGATCCCTCTCATATACCAAGACAGGCTCTAGAGTGGACTCCCCAAGGGAAAAGGAAACGTTTAATTGAACTAATATCTACTTGTCTATGGCCTTTTGTAATTTTTCTATAATTTTCCAACATAGTTCCTCAGTAATACAATTTAATGTAATCTTCGTTTCAACCTACTTTAAATAATTATTAATATTATGAGTAATTGTGAAATTGGTAGTACGTATTATACTTATAGTTTCATTGTTATGTCATGCACTTATATTCATATGTATTTTGACCTGTAAGTGACCCTTACCAATAAATTACTATTATGACTATTATGACTATTACGTTTTGTCCATCATTATCCACTGCTGGACATAGGCCTCTCCTAATGAACGCCACTGAGCTCGATTGTCAGCTCAGTTTTGTCCATGAATAAGCCTATTTGCATTGATCTGGTTTCGTATTTATTTATAAAGACAATTATATAAATAAAAAAAAATATATATATATATATATATCCATGTTAAAAATGTCTCATATTTGTTACTTTAAAAATTACTTGAAAACGGATTCATCAAGCTACGTCGCGTCCAGTATACATACATATATAAGTATGTTTATCAGCAGTCTGGTTACCATAGAACAGGCTCTGCCTAGTTTGGGATCAGACGGCCGTGTGTGAGATGTGTGAAGTTATTATTATTATATTGAACTGTCATAAGTCTATACAATGATAGATCAAGTTATAATGATGTATTTACGGGAATTGACGCGACAGGGACACTGTTAGTTTAGTATGTTTATACATGGCGAAAAGAAAATATTAAAAATATCGAAAATGTGCGGGTGGATGAAGAACCTCCTACCTCACGATCTCGACGACGGATGGCGTGCACCGCTGAACCAGTCAGCCTGTGACCACGGCCAGTGCAACCTGGTCGAAACGTCAGGCAATTCAGAGGTATGTAATGTAATACCTTTTCGCGATCGCGTTAATTCCCGTAAACACATAATTATATCATGGAACGCAAAAGTTTAAAAGTTAGTAGATCAAGTCATACTGGCCAATGAAATAAATCAAAGATGAATTATGGTCGAAATTCTACCACCAAGTAGGCCTGTCATCACTTAAATTGCCGATCGACAATCTCTTCAAAAATTCCGGACACATGTGTGAAATCGAGATTCTTTCCCGGACACCTTAAAAAAAATGCCAATTCCATTTTTTTAAATTAAACAGCCTGTTCACCTAGTAATTATAAGTTGCCCTTGGCACAGTGTCCAAGTTTTACCAGGACGCTTTTTGAAAACCCCGCCCGGACGCCCTCTAAACTAGGACAAATCCGGGGAAACCCGGACGGGTGGCAGCCCTACCACCAAGCAATTTCTAGTTCATATTAATTGTCTAGTTGCAGATTGTTCTAAAAATTACAATACATTCATATTCAAAAAGTAATGCCTACTTAAAAGGCTCTCCTCTTTCGAAAGCTACAAGGTGAAAACCATAACTCAAACCCCCAACATGGAACATATGACCTCCAAATAAAGGTTTTTCCCATAGTACATGATAACGTGACTTGCAAGCCGAACAGTCTACCCGCAGCCGTAACGTGCTCATTGAAAATTGAGACTTCAGGCAGCACTGCATTAACAATGTACAACTGTATATATACGTAGGTAATAAAAATGGCAAATGGCTTCAGAGAAAACACGTACTGGAAGAATATTTTTTGGAGGACGTGTGACTGGGATCTTTAGGCAGTGAAGAATTCAATGGATGTATTGTTATATGTTATGGTATGTTTTTGGCCGAGTTGTTCGCCCAATCTATACAAATAAAATGAAACTAAATAGTTTTTTTGTTTGATTGTTTGTTTAAACGCGCTAAACTCTGAAACTATTAGTTAGATTTGACAAATTCATTTTGTATTGAATAGAACATACTTTGAGGATGGTTATAGGCTATGTAACATCACGCTACAACCCTTAGGAGCGGAGCGGAGTAGTGACCGTAATCGCAGGTGAAACTGCGGGGAACGGCAAGTTTTTAACCGACTTCAAAAAAGGAGGAGGTTCTATGTTCCACTCAGACTTCAGACAGACTCAGACAGATGTTCGCATTTATATCTGTATAATCCCTGCTTCACATGACCTTCCTTAAGTTTAATTATGCAGTTTTAGAGTACGAACGATGCAATAAATTAGTTTACAGTTGCATTGGCCATATCAATAATAGGTATCGTAAATTTTCTCGTGTTGACATTATCGTATCTCTAATGTTTTGATTTCGATATTGCTTCGTTATAGCATCGATAATATAAGTAGAAATGAGGAGGTTCAATATTTCAGTCTCTATATATTTATTTATACATATTGTCAACCTAGTGCAAATGCGGTTTAGGTATCCTAAAAATGTCTGGTTATGGTTTACGATAGCTGTTAAATAAAACAGTAAAAACGAGTTGTACTGACATTTTTATGTACCCGCGCTGTTTCGGAGGTGACCTACGTGTATACCAAATGATTGCGGTCATTAATAAATGGACTATAATATAAGAATTTCATGCAATTTATGAAAGTATTACAATTACTCAAAGTAAAAAAAAATGGCATCTATTTTAACAAATGTACATATTTTTAACGTTAATACAAGAATGAACAAATAGCGTTGTTAAAAAACTGTCGTTCCGTCTTTATGTATGCTGATGATATATGGGCTGTCATAGACCACGCCCATCATGCCTTAACGACTACGTTTGTTCGAAGTAGTGACCAGTTTCATCATACGACTGCTGGCTGCAAGTTGCACTACAAGTTAATAATTATCCCTCCTCTCCCTCGTACACGCCCCGCTGATATTTATGGAGGAATTTTTCAATATCCGCCGGTAAAATGCATAACAGTCTTCTACGACAAGCTGAATATGGACAAACTCTGATGAAACTTACGGAAAGGAATTAATAAAGAAAAAAATATTAATTCTAAATAGTATTTTTGTCTTAATTATTGTTTTTTTTTTTAATTTGGGCTGTCACTGCATAATCGATGAGCGAGAAGTTTCCACACAAAATATTATTTAACTCAGGCTTGGATTTTTTTAACATTTAAATCGTATCAACTTCGAAATTCACCTATCGTATTCAATCACACTAATATTATAAAGGCGAAAGTTTGTGTGTGTGTGTATGTATGTCACTTCTTCACGCGCAAACGGCTGGACCGATTCAGATAAAACTTGGTATGTACATAGCTGGAGATCTGGATTAACACATCGGCTACTTTTTATCTTGATATTCCCACTAGATCGGGACTTACGCGGGTGAAACCGCAGGGCGCTGCTAGTAAAATAATATAATCATTAAAATCGCACTACTTTTTTGTAGAAAGTTATGCGTGATTAGATTATTCATAAATATATACGAGAAACTATCTCTTTTAGTTATTTAAAAATATAATATTAAAATCACAAACCACAGATTAAAGTGAATTTATTAAGCTTCTGAAATTCGTATCTACCTTATGCTCAAATCTGACCTTTTGATACGCATACACCAAAAACATAATTTCATAAGCCTTGCGCATCCATCTCGCATGTTGTATTGCTGTCAACTTCATACGCATACGTCAGCCTCTCGATTCATGTGTCCATCACTCTTCCATGCACAAAAGGACAAGCTGCTGCTGCTGTCAAGCCTGACAACAGATTGCACGTCGCCTTAATGAGGATTAAAGGCGTTACTATGATTAACAATTTGTTCGAGAACGCTGATACGACAATATTGTTGGTGCTTCAGATAAATTGCCGGTAATAATCCCCTGGGCTAAAGTCGCTTATTATTTTAACGACTTTTGCTTTTCACAATTTAGAGCAAGGCTCATAAAAATTACGAGTATTTTTATTAACCTTGTAACTTGGTTTCGTTAACTTATGTACTTATGTTTTATTGTTTAATTACAAATGTAGCAGCGTAGGGTTGTCAACATTTGTTCGGTTTATAGTAAAGGTAGATACCAAACGGAAGTAGGTACATTGCAAAGTTATGTATTTTATGGGAAAAATCAAAGATAAGTTAATTCCGGTGTTTTATCAAAAATAAAATATTTTTCACCCAAATTAATATGTTTGTGTACACTATTATATAGTTTCAGCAGTATTTAATATAGTATGCAAATCCGAAATAAAGCTATTGCATATTATAGTATGTTTGGCAGCCCTAACGCCAACGAATAGAATAGAATAATCTTGATTGTACACCAACGACATATTGCTTAAAATAAATACTAGTATGTACTAGGAGCAATTCGACAGATAAATGCCAGGAGATCATTGATCAATTGTGACCGCAGTTGGATAATAATTATAATATAATAAACACAGCTGTAATAATACAGTCAGCCAAGTGGCACCCTTGCACATATATTCTGCCAGTGTAACAGTTGGGTTAAGCGATGAAGTCTCAACCTTCATCGCTTAACCCAACTTAAAGATTTTGTTATTTTCCTTGGGTTCTATTATATTTGGGTTCCACTTGCGGTCAGGCCAATTATTATTGGGTGAAAGCGTTGACAGAATTAAAATGGAATGTGGAAACACGCATACAAGACGGCAGTAAGCTTACACTATATTACGCTCTACGTATATGACGACAGCTACATTTATATTGCTGTCGATATGTGACAACTGCGATACACCTCTGACTATTCCTTTACGTGTATCATACGGGGATACCCGACTAGTTTCGAACCCAACGGGGGACCTAAGCGACCTTCCGCGTCGGTGTCAGGTAGCGCCTGACACCGACGTACACGACGATGACGACGATACACATGTGAGTTAAACCGTGTGTCCTTGAATAAATATGAATACGACTCACGAAAGTTTTTAACACGCTTTTTTTGCTTCACTTGTAACTAATAGTTATTTAAGAAATCTTAGAAATTAATTTTAACCTAGGTACTTCTAATAATTGTCTAATCGAAATGAAACTTTGCATTTATGTATATGTAGTTTGGATGATAATACTATAATTTGACATCTTTGAGCTGATCTGATGATAGAGCTAGGAGGTGTATAGTGGAACTCTTCAGTGTGGCTACAAGTAAATCCCTTGAGTTTGGGCTCATATGATTCGTTTTGACGAGTCCTATAGATTGGGATTCGAGAAGGTGGATAATGTCAATCTTTTTAATTCGGTTGTTCATTAAAGCATGTTTTTTTTAGTTTTCATCATCATCATCAGCCTATCGCCGTCCACTGCTGGTACACTTTTTAGTTTTACTAACCTTAAAATATTAATAATCTAATATCAATCTAATACAGGATGGAGTATAGAAAGAGCAAATCGAAATGAAACAATATTATATTATTTCTGTATACTTTTTAATTAGTGTTTAAATTGAGAATGTTGAAAACAATTGACATTATTATCCCACTAATACTATAAATATGAAAGTTTGGATGGATGGATGTTTGTTACTCTTTCACGCAAAAACCACGGAACCGATTGCGATGAAACGTGGTATGTAGATAGCTGGAGACCTGGATTAACGCATAGGCTACTTTTTATCCCGATATTCACACGAGATCGGGACTTACGCGGGTGAAACCGCGGGGCGCTGCTAGTTCGTTAATATATCAAAGCCCGATAACTAGTTCCGATGTAGCAGATTAGCAAAAACCCACCATTACTAAAAAGTAACGTTAGCAGCCTGATGTCATCGTTCAAAGAATCAATTTCACCGAAGGCGAAGCGCGGCCCGTCAATCAAACGTGCGCATGCGACGCGACGTCACATGAATTATTCAGTTAAACAGGATATAGTTCCGGTACCTTTAGTTGAGATTTCTGAGGAAAAGAGTACGAAGTAAGTTATTTTTTTTTAGTAATATACAACTGTTATTTCATTTCTTGTTCGCCAATCTGATATTCATTTAGGTGTGCTCTAGAAGTTTCCGATGTAGAACATCCCATGAAATTCAAACTACGTTAAAAGTTTTATTTAAGATACAACTTACGAGGACCCCTGTTCTGTATTAAGTTGATAACGCTAACACAAGAGAAAGCTCGAAGTCAGTTATTTTTCAAATAACATGAAACTGTAATTTGTTTCTTTGTTACAGGAACTAATCCTTTATTAATTGAGGTATTCTCTAGAAGTCCCCAATTAAAAACATCACACAAGAACACCTTAAACTTCGACTTCGTCTGCGTAGCAAGTAAAATTACGTTAAAGTTATATTTAAGACCTTATCTTAAAAGTATTGTTGTTGGTATGTTCCATACCATATAACCCTCCTCTTGATACGCTGTATAATGGTTTGTTTTCTGAGAAATTCAACAAAGTTCAACTTACTGTACACGGACTCTGAGATTGGAAAGAAACTTTCTTACGTGTAGGTACGCATAAATTATGGACTGACCTCTGTATCATAATTTTTTTTTAGATGGCTATAATGTGGAAAATGTGTATTCGCGTGGAAATTTTGGTGAAATCTATCCCACGGGAACAGTAAATTTTTACGACATAAAAAGTATACTATATGCTATTCCAGACTATAATCTATCTCTGTGCCAAATTTTATCCAGATTCGTTCAGCTGTTTTTTCGTGAAAGAGTAACAAACATCCATACATCCTCACAAACTTTCGCCTTTATTTATAATATTAGTAAGATATGGAACTTATAACAATGCAAGGCATGACACTCTTATTTAACACTAGCAGCGCCCCGCGTGGACTTACGCGATCCCGTGGGAATATTGGGATAAAAAGCCGGGTAGCCTATGCGTTAATTCACGTCTCCAGCTGTCTACATACCAAGTTTCATTGCAATCGGTTCAGTAATTTTGGCGTGAAAAAGTAACAAACATCCATACATACATACATACATCCTCACAAACTTTCACGTTTATGATATTAGTAGGATACTATGGTCTGTGTGTTTGATTTTAATAATCGCAAAGACGTCATTCTTTTCCGCAAATTTCCGCAGATTCACTTCTGCAAATACAATTTCTAATCGCAAACCAGTCACACATTAAATCACTTTTAATTTTGAAATCGCTTTCGCTTAATGGAGAGAGAAAAAAAAACATTATATATAATATATTTTACACTACAATCATCTGGTTCTATTATAATATATAAATGATCTAAAATAATAACACCTTCAGAGGGAAGCCATTAAATTCGAGGAGCGAGAATACTTCCACTAAAAGCAACTCTCATTACAGTAGTTAAAATAATAGCACATTTTACTGTCTAACTAGTGGAGCTGTTATTAAGATTTAGAGATCTATAAAATCTCCATAATACATGCTAAAAGTCGTTTAGTTGTCCTTAAGGTTCATTTCAATAGGATTGTGTGATTTTATTACAATATCTAATGAGCTCGACTTGCCAGTTCGCTGATTGAAATTGGTTGTGTCAGCAAGTTTTAGTTTTGTTTAATTAAAAGTACTACAATATTTATAGTAACTTTAACGTTTATTGTATGTAAGGGGTCGTGTTTAAAGTCAATTTTGTTCATTTAAATTTCAGTAAACTGCTTTATATGAATGAAGCAAATATATTACAAGCTTTTATTATTTATCTTGCAATGTTTCTATGTGTGTTCGGCACGTCCGATTGGGCTCAAATTTGGTGTACATATGTATCTTCGGTGACAATACAATAATATGATACCATGGATGTTCTGATGAGCCGGAAGATGGCCATATGAATTTCTTAACTAAACAAGATAAATCGATCTAGTTTGGGCTCGATAGATTCGTCTTGAGGAGTACTTTTTAAATATCAAATCTACACTAAAATAAAAATTTGTTTGTATGAAAGCTTGTATAATTTTTTTTTACAATTATTTATTGTGATTTAACGCTATACTTACAGTCCCTAAACCCTGTAGCTGTTAAAGCGGTCTCGCCAACTTACTGTGTCGTAGTTCGATCCAATCGTGGAATACTACACTCCAGATGAAATCATACTATTCAATAAATAATTTTAAATATAGCACCAGTTACCCCGACGAGACAGAATTGAATTATATATATAATGATTATTTTATAGTGATTAGCTTTAGTTTGAGATTAGTTATTAACTGGTTGATTTAACGCATAATCTACTAATAATACAGAAGACTCACTCATTAAAGTTAAACAAATAGATAATCTCGCAAGCATACATTAAAGTGCATTGCATGCCGAGTTGACGCCGCACTGAATTACGCCAAGATCTCTCTCAAAGGGAGACGTAGGAATTATGTTTTGACGCCTCTTCTCCATGTTCGGAAGTCGGGTATTGCGAGGACGGTTTAATCTGCTTTCACGTTGAATGTACTTGTTCCTTTCAAAAGATAATATTGTCAAATCATTATTCGACGCTACAGACCCATGTTCAAAGATAGATTTTAGGACACGACAGTTAAGGCTGGTGAGTAAAGTGACAAGAGTTCCACTTTAAGTCCTCAGTTATTGTAGTGCTTCTGATTAAATAAAATCGGCAAGTTTTCCACGTTCCTTCCTTACCCTTAGAGCTTTTCTCTCAAAGACTTCTGTGTAAGCCGGGTGGTTACACTATATTAAATACTGCTTCCCCAAAACGTATAAAACCAAACCAGTCCCCGAAGTTTAAAAAATCGTTTTCCAGTGACCACTATCATACAAATTCAATATAACATGGAATTAGGACATAAATTAACACGGTGTTATTGGCCATATTGATTCTGAACACGTGGATGAGGACGGCTGCTTTGTGCCGTGTGCATACGTTATGTTTCCGTCGAACTGAATACGTAAGTGGTTTGAGGAATAATAATGTCGTTATTAAAGCTTTTTTTTTTAAGTTGTCTGAGCGTAAAGTGTATGTAAGTATCAGCTGTTTTACTTTAAAGTTAAAGCAAGTGTTGTGTAAGTTGACTTTTGGAAAGGGTCATTGTTGCAAGCAATAAACCAACATACGGGTTTTATTGGTGTACGTAGTAATGTGGTGCCAGGGTATTGTGCAAAGTTTCATACTTACATCTATGAAGTAGTGGAAAGTGCGTACGTAGATAGACATCGGTTAATAAACTTGGTAGGTTCATAGATGGGTGAGCAATAATAATGTCACACCCATCATACTTCCGAGATTATGTACCTAAGTTATGCATTTGGCATTGCTCGTTCAAAGGTTTATTCTAAACCTTTAATTAAAAAACCATAAAATTTGGATGTAGAGAATAAATTAAATACATTTAGTCTAGATTAGTTATTGCTTTTTTTTAACAAAATACTACTAAGAATTAATATTAAAAGGCCGAATAATTGTTCCTAGTAGTTCAACATCGTTAATTCCATTTATAACGAGGATGCCAAATACTTGTAGCAAATATAAAATTAATTATTACTCTATTGATCCATCTGTTGGACTGGGCCCGTCTCAAAGACGGCTTAAGGGTCCAACATAACTGCACAATCAAATCTTGATTTCTTAGTACTAGTCTAAGTACAGCTACTTAGATTAAATCGTTCGTTTAAATCTCTTAATATGTACTCGATAATCTGGTGCTCTGCGATCCTTCCAGTAGACATATTTTTTGGTTATTTTCGTTCTCATTTTGTCGTCATGCTTTTTATCAAAATAATGATGTTTTTGAGTTTAGAAAGAAAGAACACCCACCCAATGGTATGTCAATTGGCTGCAATAAAAAAAAAGTCGTTTTATGGCCTTGTCCTAGTCAGGTAAAAACTATCCCCCGATTCTGCTATCATCAGTTTTCTGAATTGCCTCCCACTATTAAAGAAAATATAAAGTCGTATCCACGTCAATAAATCTTAATAAATTCTCAGTAAAGAACACATTCTGTGCCATTTAAAATCACAGTTAACAGAACACCTATGAAGTCATAAACAACAAAGCCTTACAAGATTGTTATGTGTCCATTTCTAGATAATCCAATAACTACGAAGATCAGGGCTGTTCTGTGAAGACCTAAGACTTCCCATTTAAGATACGATAGCATAATTATATTTCACAGTTTATGACAAGAAGACTCTTTTAATCTCTGCTAACAAGTACAAGAGCTCACGTTTATTAAGCCTTTAAATTAAAAAAAAAACGCAGCAGGTAAGTTTGGATGACAATGCAAGATAATATAATTCTTAGACTCGTGACTAGGTATGTACTAGTAGTAACGTGTGTTGCATAGTACAAGTATTCATGTAAACAATTCATACTATTTAATTTGACCTTGTCTAGCAGAAAAATCAGTAAATTTGTGATTATTTTAATTCAATAGATAAAAGTAAGTCGTGCTGAAATTCTTGAAAACCTTATTCGTTTAGTATGAATTACTAAAGTTTAAAAGAAAAACAAATAGTCAATCCGTACACCGGTTTTAACTTGATGATCACTTTTGATCACCAATTAACAGCATTTCATTTTTATTAATAAGTGAGGGGAATTCTTTGTACGCATTTTTAAGCAAACGCGTAAAAATAGGAATGTGAAATTTGGAATAGTTAAAGTTAAATGTAAAAGTGCAGAAAGCTAAAATTTTCAAACAATGGTGCGCTGTAAGGTTAAAATTACGTAAAAACAGCTTCATAAAACTATAGAGGTCCAGTATATATTTAGAACTGTCAGTGTAGGAAACTCTATACAAGCATAGTTCAATTTATACTGGTCGTACTGGGTCGAAGTTCGAACGCCATGCGATATCTAGTTTATATAGATTGGTGAATGAATTTTTATCCTATAAAGTGACAACTACAATATGTTTAAGAACTACCAGGTGGACTATACGCAACAAATGAAATGCTTCAGGCTACCTTTATATTGCTACTACACACGAACCAAAACTTAATTTAAGTCGGCTTATTACGGTAGGGTTCCATGAAGACAGACACGATTTAATTTTATATTTTCTCACAAAAACTTGTCCCTATAATGTTAAGAGGTACGGGCGTAGCAGATTTCTGATTAGTTAAGATATACGGTTTTAGTCACGTGTATATTTCGGGGATGCCCGACTAGTTTCGGACCCGACTGGGGCCCTTTATCAAGGGGTGAGGCGTCCTGCCGCGCCGGTTGCAGGTGCCAGACTGGATTGTTGTCTGTCCCACCGATTCATTTGTCGTAACGACCGCCGGGATGTGGACGCCTCACCCCTTGATAAAAGGCCCCCATCGGGTCCAAAACTAGTCGGGCATCCCCGAAATATACACGTGAGTAAACCCGTGTATCTTAACTAATATGAATACCACCCTCGAAAGTTTTTATTCGAGAATTCTGATTTGTATTACTTACACCCCACAGAAGACTTTTGCTAAGTAAGCCAAGCACGCCAAATTCTGAATTGGAAATATTAATGACCCGAATGGTATTGCGAGTGTTTGTATAAGTAACTTTAGTTGCCAACTAAGTAATTTGAAAAATAAATCTCCTTGGCTTTCCTTGTGGCTTATTAAACTGTTACGGCTACTATTGTTCTGCTAGACTTGTTACTAATAGTAGGTTACTAGATTGACTAGCTGAATTATTACTAGGACAGGGCAGACGTATAGCGATATAGACGTTGGACGTATCGTATCTAAATTCTTAATGTATCGTTTATCGATCTGTCTGAAAGCAAATTGAATATAATGTTAGTGATTGAAATTTCAAATTCAATATCTTTATTCCATAAAATTGGTCAACAACTATTTGAAATCGTTTAAAAAAAAAGAGTAAAAGTATAGTTCGGGTATCCCCGACTGGTTCCGGATCTGAAGGCGCCTGCAACCGTCGGATCCGAAACTAAAGAAGAAATCGGGCAAACAAACTAATGGCCACTCTTATAAAACACCAGACAGTTATTACAATATTTAGTTAATTGCATTATGTTGCTATAATCTTATTCAAATAGGGAAATTAAAAAATAAAGCCAAAAATTATTTAAAAATAAGGAAGTAAAAAAAAAACATAAAAGATGGGAAATAAGAAACAGGATACATTCCTATGAAGTATTTGTTTCAAAAGTTTGTGAGGATGGATGGATGCGTGTTTGTTACTTTATCACGCAAAAACGGCTGAAAGGATCTGGATGAAATTTTGCACAAACTTTGATTAGTCTGGAATGGCACATAGCCTACTCTTCATCTCGAAAAAAAATGTACGGTTCCTGTGGGAAATATTTCACCAAAATTTCTACGCGAACGAAGTCGCGACGAAACAGCTCGTATATTTACGTGGGGTAAGTAATGTTTTTATGTACCTTGATTATCTGATACCTGGAAATTGGTATGGACGAGACTTTTAAAGGTATCTCTAGACTAAATCATTTCAATGTGATATACTGCTTGTCCACCATGTAACCCTATAAATTGTATGATTAACAACTGACATGTTTAGCTTACACTTCCAGTAAAAACAAAGTCTCAGAATAAATCAAATATATTAATCCTCGAGAAGGAATCCGTCTAAGAAAGATTTCAAAAGATGAAATGAAAACGAAAATTTAAAGCTAACACAATACTACTTGTAAAATGAAATGGAAAAAACATTCAAAGCTACATTAGATTAAATTTCTTGATTGTCTAATTTATATATTGATGTTTGTCAGTGTAGAGGGTCATTTTATTCCTTGTTAATAAAATAAAAAAAAAAAAAATGATTTGTACATGTGAGAACTGTGTAGTAACAAGTAGGTATTATGTTAATTTTCTATGTTGCCTAGCAGCTCCGTGATGTTCTTTTCCATTTTAGAACAATATTAATTTATGTTACATTGTCCTCACATTAAAGTCTGCTTATAAGTAGGCCTGCCATCACTTAAATTGCCGACTCCGGACAAATCTTTAAAAAATCCGGACACATGGATGAAATCGAGATTCTTTCCCGGACACCTTAAAAAAAACGCCGATTTCATTTGAATTTTTAGCTTGTTAATGGTTCATTTAACAATTATAATCGTCCCCTGGCACAGAGTGTTCGGGTTTTGCCCGGACACTTTTTGAAAACTAGGACAAATCCGGGGAAACCCGGACGGATGGCACTTATAAGCAATGTAACAAATAATTTTGTAAAAAAAAAACATGTTGGAAAAGAGTGTCCTTGGAGTTTCTTGCCTGTTCTTCTCCATAGGATCTACGTTTTGGAACAGGCAACTAACTTCACGACCGACTTATACTGACTGCCTCCTCCTGACAATTCAAAAATACCTACAATGGGTTTACTTGAAATAAATAATTTTGATTTTGATTTTTGATTTCATATTTACGTATGTTAAGCCAAAAATTTATGAAATACAATGTAAGAAATATATACAAAGTTAGCTCTATACATATATATTTACTGTCTAAAAGAAAAACAGTTATATCTGTAAAACATTCTTAATTTTCTTAGAAAGTGTAATTTAAAATATGCCCGCATATACGAATGGTTGCTATTGATGTTGAACGACAAACTAGAAACCCTAAAATACCTATCTGACACGGTAGAATCTAAAATAGATGTTCCCTTATGGCCTTTACAACGAAAAGGGTGAGGGTACACTGTTTACATACACGTCAAGTTTTATGTACCGAGAGGGGTAGATAACATGGAAATTGAGGCGTGATCAGGATGTTTGAAGTCAAATTGGGCGTGAGATGAAAGAACAAAAGGGTTTTGTTTCAACTTCCCTTCCTTTTCATACTGATAGGCTTATCCAAGGAACGTTTTTGTAGAAAAGATTTTTATATTATGTTAGAAAAGACCTTGTCAATGGCAAAAGGTTAAAAGTTTTTGCAAATTATGCCGTAAAACCGCTGCCAGTTACGGGCGAAGGGTTATTTTTCAAGAAAGTTGTGACAGGTTTTTGGTAAAACTTTCTCAGTTTCAAAGTATAACCAAGTACCAAGTTATAATAAAGAAATTTGTGAAGCTTCTGGGTTTCAAGTTGTGCAAAAAAATATAACAATGTAAATTAACTTCAAAAGTTCGAGCAGAAATTGAGTTTATTTAGTAGAAAGTACCTTTGGAGACTTCGAAAGTATTTCATTTCGCAAGTTTCCGTGGTTCGCAAATTGAAACCAGACTAATAACATTACTTTAATGATGATATTTATATGACACAGTGCATATCCAAATAATTATATACCTACACTCTAAATATTTCAATTTCGTTCGTATAACGTATCTCAAATTGATGGCTATTGTTGTACGTGGAAACACGAATTCCACAGCCATACCAAAATATTTTTATAGCTCACATTACTGCTGGCAGACTTAACGGCCGCGTTTATGTTTGCCAAATTCATACGCGATATCATGTTCCCCTCACTTATTTTTCAACTTGCTCCTGAATAAATATCAAGCTATTTGAATATGTTCCAGACAACAATATGTACTGTTGCCTCTTTTGTTTGCGATCTTGTATATTTACATAGCCTAGGTCAGTTGGGTATAATATCTCACTGAGTCAAACAATACGGATTGCGATGCGATCTCCCGAGTTTTCTACGTTTTAAAAATATATAAAACTGTATTGTCTTGCAAGCCTTTGAATTTTCTTTCTAAAACTAGGGCAGACGTAGATTTTATTCTTAGAAAATGGTCGAGAATACTTAAATTTTCAACAGTACTGATACTTAATGCATTTTAACGGCTGGTGGAGACACTAAAATGAAATTAAAGTTTTATCAATGCTTTGTAGTAACAACAGAGGTAGATAAATGCTTGCTAAAGGAACAAAACAGCATCTATTTAGCGTTGCCATCCGTCCGGATAAAGCCGGACAGTGTTAGGCGTTTTGACCTCTTGTCCGGGCCAATTTGACTGGGTCCGGCTTTTTATTTTCTTACTTCCATTGTTCTTTCTTTTGACGCAAGCCGCACACACGCACGCGAAGTTAAAGCAGGTTTCTACCATAGAAAACTATAAAAATCATAATAAATACCGATTAAAACTTTCTTATAAAAAATTGTGTTTTATTTCAACTTTTAGTCAAAAATCCTTTTTTTTGGCGTGCGTCCGGCCGTGGGACCCAAAAGTCCGGCTTTTTTAACGGATAAGCCCGGTTTCCTGATTTTTAGAGATGGCAACTCTACATCTATTCAATACAAAAAAGTATGAATTGTATCACAATCCCTCGGGACTTTATTCCGGTCGAAGTTTATCACATCGTATTTCATCCGGTGTTGAAATTATATTTCTTCGTACACCTTACAGTTATTTCTCAAACGAAACGTAACGGATAAAATAAAACCCTTTTGAGAATTCACCCGCACTCCGTATATTTGTTTCTAATATCCGTTGACGGTAATTTATCCGGACTTGACCTAAATTTTTTACACAAAAAGCATCTTTGAAATGGACGGGTCGCAGTAAATAATTTTAAGGGTTTCCCCAAACGACCGCATATAAAATTCTCGTACAAGTTACGGTGATGAAATTTTATAGCCTTAAAACTACTCGCGTTATAAATTCATAACGTCTTAGTTTTTTGAGGGCAGTTAGAATGGTAACGTTGATAAATGACTTCATAAAATAAAAGGTTTTTACGGAAACGTTATTGATGGGAACAATATTTTCTGCTATTACTTTTCGTTGCGGAGACAGCATTTATCTTGGTTTTCTACTCCATGGACTTTGAATCCTTGTTTTATTGAAGGTGACATTTTCCTATTTAGAGGGATATTTCTCTAAATAGGAAAAATCACATGTTCGGTTTTAAGGGGTAAGTCACTGATTTAAAAACAAAAGTAGTATATTTTGAACTTTTATTTTTCATCAGTAGCCGAATGCACATTTTGTGTATCCCACTACAAAGTGTGTGATTAAATGGAAAATAATATTAGTTTTTTAACAAAATACTAGCTTTTCCTAGCGGTTTCGCTTGCGTTGATCTAGATTTTGACAATACTTTGTTCTACATGAAAAGTACCCCCCTATACCTTTTTCTGTACCCCTGACAACGCGTATGTCAAATTTCATGATGATCAGTGAGAGAAAGCGCGTAACAAACAAATAAACTGACATTCTCATTTTTTTTCTCATTATTCATACATCTTACGGGAAAGGCAAAATATTTAAAAACTAAAAAAGCGATACGAACCATTGCCTGTATATCTAGCGTGTCGTCGGTGGTGTACAATAAGGTAAAGAAATTATAGTAATCAGACTTGTTTGTCTGTAATAATCAATTAAACAGATATCTTTTTCTATTTTATCAAATATAATATCTGTAGAATAGATCGTTTATTGATATAGTCATGCAGCGATTCATGGCGTTAATTCAATGAACATTATATAAACACCTCTAAGAAGAACCTCATATTCTTCTTAAATGCGTTAAAGGGATGTGGTGTGAATATATAGACTTAAAAAAAAAACTTAATGAAAATCTGACTGAAAAATTAAAGAAAGTCTACGCTTTCCACAAGCCTGTATTTTCGATCCGTGCTAACTGCGTTAAAAGAAGAACGAAAATTCTGACATTAATATTAGTAGCCAATCCTTAGTACGAGTAAAAATGTTTTTTTTTTTAAACGGCACAAATGTTATCTCTGTTAAATTCAATAAAACAGGTCAATAAATTGTTCCTTATTGACTTTACTGAACGAAAACCTTTAAATATTCACCATTCAAAATTCGAGCACCAAAAGATAAATTCAGACGGTGTAATTTATGACAAAGTACACACGCGCAGCAAATACTTACGAGAGTGCTACATTAATTGCCGAAGCGATGGAACGTTTCAGAACCACGGGTGTGGAGACAAAACCGAGTAGATGAGGACACGAGGCTTCAATTAAGCATGGTGAGTGCGGTGCTTGTGTTAACGAGACGTAGTGCTGGAGGTCTATTGTTTTGTATTCTAACTAGACGTGTTTTTAATCACTTGGGTGTGTTTTAGATTGCGGGATTTCGGAACGAATTTGAGTAGAAATGCTGTAAGTGTCACATGGTGTGTGTGCGCGTTAGTCTATCTGTGCATGTGTTTGTGTATTAGTGATTATGTAACTTGCTCTGCAATAGCCTATATATTGCAGAGTAACTTTGAAACATTTTACAGTGTAATTATAACTCTATCAATTTTAACGGCTGCATTATGATGAGCTTTCACCAATTTGTTGAAGAGACCATAAAATTTTATGAGTTTGCTATAAAAAGAACTCTCAGAAACTATCTAGCTAGTGTTATATGTTTATGGTTGACTTGAGTGCCTCTGCCGCAAGCACGATTTCTGACTCAAGTTTCGTTTGAAGTTGAATTTACGACTAAGTGTAGTGAATTATTACAAAGTTCTCATGTCTCAAGATATTTTAAGTAATCTTGAACTAGACCTCAACCCATAAGTCCACATTACTACATATATGTCACATATGTATTTTTAGGGTTCGGTAGTCCGAATGGAAACGATTTCCTTATAGGAAATCTATCACTCGTGCATCTGTCCGTCTGTCACAGCCAGATTGCGCCGAATGTACAGAATCAATTAATTAAGTTGAAATTTGGTACACATGTAACCCAAACACCGACGTGCAACGTAAATAAATGAATTTTGAATAACTACTTTCACTTTTTGGAAAATAGATGAAAAATGACTATTCCTTCTCCTTTGTCACCGAAACTACTGAGCCTAATATAAATAAAAATACAGAAGATTAAATTCTTGAAGAGGGGGTCTCTCCCCAAGGTCGTGGTTAAGCGGTAACCGAGTAGGTTAGCACATTACAAGGTAAAGTACTGTCTTAGGAAGAGTGACCATTCTTAACACATTCCGTGAGACCCCTCCGTGCCTCGGAGAGTACGTTAAGCCGTCGGTCCGTCCCAGTTGCCATACGAACATCTGTGGCATTCGGTTGCCATATGGGTAGTTGGAGCCCTAAAAAGTCCGACAACCAGGTCTAACTACAGAACGTCCATATCGCCTAGTACTTGGGTTGTGGAGGTCGGATGTCAGCCGCTTTACGTAAAAAATCGAAGTTCAGCCATATCGTAGTTAGACTGAAAGCCGACCCCAACTTAGTTAGGAAACGACATGGAGGATGATGATGACCCGTGCCATGGTCAACAAATATACTGGACGCGTGTAGCTTGATGTAGCCGTTTTCAACATTTAGTTCTTTACTTACAGATTACAGGAAAACCTGTGTGTCTTAAAATTACTTTTTACTAACTTAGTGCTTGGAATTCTACCACCTCATTTTGTGAAGAAGTGATGTCCGCTAAAGAGGTGGCAGGAAATGGAATTGGAGGGGGCTAGTACTCTTCTGTCCCGTAGAACAGGCGACGAAGAGTGCAAAATGATCTTTGACCTTCATGAGCGCTGGCCTGGGGGTAACGGATGAAGCTGCACGTTACCCTAGCAGAAGCATGCCGTATTCTACGGTATACCCGAGTCTTTTGTAATAGTGGGTCTATTGCAAAAGACTCAGGTTTGTGTCAGAACGCCATGTCGTTTTAGTCGATTCGATTCCGACATACCTTCGGTGAGGTGAGGAATCGAACCGATGATGACCCGTGGGGGATTCCACAAATTAAAAAAAAAGATAAAACTTACATTTGCAGTTGGAATGTATGGCAGAACAGGTTTTTTAACGTTAAGTTTGATGTTGGGATATGGTGGATATCATCGTCGGTAAAAATCGGTTAAGTACGAGTTAAACTCGCGTGTAGAGGCTTCCACGCGCGCTTATTCCGTTGAATAATTTGTAAGAATAAACATTAATGTCAAATAAATTATTGTCACCTTCTAAAACTTCTATTTGTGGACTATAAATAGAAGTTTTATAGTCAACGAGAAATGGCCGCTAAAACCGTCTATCCTTAATAATAAACCCTGGCAATACAAAGTTTTCAATAATTCATCAATTGAATTCTTCCCGAATTTCTCCGTCTAATATTCACTACGTTCTTAGTGTACAGTTGGAATTGTAAACCGTAAATAATTGATCACAAGCCTACTTCTAATTCTAATGTTTGATAGTGATATATACATTGGGATGAATAAGTAAAATTTTCATGTTATGAAAGCTTTAATGAACGTTCAGAGCGTGCGGGAAGCTGTGTCTCGGGGCTTAAACGGCTATAAGGTCTCGACAAGTAGAATAACGGCTTAGGAGATAACTCATGTAAAGTACATTTTATTGATTTATTACGAAGAAGCAAAATGAGTTTATGAACAACACAATCATCACGATGATAGAATTGATAGAAATGTTTATTAATTTACGTTTAGGCACAAAAGGTATTATATCCTTACAAATTGATATCAAAAATAAAGATTGCTTAACTTGCATGTTTAATTTATTTTTGGTCATATGTTTTATGTGCTACTAAAGAAAAATGTGCCTATTAATATGAAATATTAATAGGCAATTAATTTATCATCATCTTATTATTGTTTAATTAACTCAAAAAAATATAAGGTTCTTAAATTCGACAGATTTTTTGTATGTAGAAGTGTAAATAGATTTAAATGATCATTTTTATTGGAATCTACTAATATTATAAAGCTAATATTTGGTTGAACGCGCTAATCTCAGGAACTACTGGTTCGAACTGAAAATTATTTTTGTATTGGATAGTCCATTTATCGAGGCTAGGCTAGAACCCTATAGGCTATATAACATCATGCTACGACCAATAGGAACGGAGCGTTAATGAAAAATGCTGCAAAAACGGGGAAATTTTACAAACGCAGACGAAGTTGCGCGGGTCAGCTAGTAGGTTATAAAGATTGATACGAGTTTTATGTATGAAAGTTGACTGGTACAAGAGTAGAGGACGACCAAAGAAAAGATGAATGGCCTGCGTGAAATAGGACATATCTTTCTTTCTTTCTTTCAAGAGTAGAATAGAAGCAGAAAACTTATTGCACCGACCCCAAATAAATTTGGGAAAAAGGTAGGATAGGACGATGATGATGAACTATTTTTATCTATCACAAAAGTGTTACCACAAAAGTCGTCTTTTTCAACCAAGACTAGAATAACATAAACACAGACAAAACAACCAACAGGAAAACATTTTGTTTTCTCTTTACATATTACTAGCCTACCGACTACGTTGTAAGTTTAGACCTATCGATCAATAGCGCAAGGGACAAATAAGGGGTAGACTGAGGAATAAAAATAAACTTCTCAACAAACCTGTCTGGTAACATATACTATGGTTAGAACAGATAAGATAGCAAAAAACAGCTCTAGGTAGTTAATCGCCGTCTTCTTTTTAACCCCCGACCAAAAAACGGCGGGGTGTTATAAGTTTGACATGTCTGTGTGTGTGTCTGTCTGTGGCATCGTAGCTCCCGAACGGATGAACCGATTTTTATTTTGTTTTTTTTTTGTTTGAAAGATGAACTAGTCGGGAGTGTTCTTAGCTATGTTTGATAAAAATCGGTCCAAGATGGCCGCCGCCACAAAATGGCTGCTTAAATATATTTTCACAACTCCCTTAATATAGGTATCAAATGAAAGGGCTTGACTAGTAGAATACTATACACTATGATAAATTTCAAATCCAAGATGGCCGTTCATACTATTTTTATTATTTTGTGTTTTTTAAATTTTTAATTTATAGTTATTCAGGATAAATTTGTTTATTTCGGCGGGTGTCTCTTCGAAATCGTCATTTTAGTTCATTTAATATCGCACCCATGTTTTGCTACTAATGTGAAAAATCGCCTATAAATGGTTACCGGATGTTCTAAACGCTCTCATTAGAAGAGATCTCACTTATTGGTACTTTGCCTACTTTCTACCTTTCCTTGGATTATGCCTAAACTTTGATATAGACCAGAGATAGACTAGTCAGCCAGCTTCAATTCACAGTAAACTTTACACACACCTAAAAGGCACTAAGCTATTATGAAACTTACATCATTATACAGAATAGAACACAAAACCTCCTCTTTCATAATTCCTCGTGTCGAGTTTATAGTTTGAACTTTGAACTCCCTCGCTATAAGCTAAGCTGTTATACGCCCATAAACCACAAAAAAAATAACAGAAAACATCGGACAGATGTTCAACTCGGCCAATTAAAATTCAAAAAGCCTCTTGCTCATGTACTCGTAACTTGGTGAGGGTGATAATAACTGCTGTGTTTATCGAAAATGTGCCGATCTTGGCGCCAAACAGTAGACCACCCACACTGGAATATTGCGGTACTAAAATATTGTAGGACAATAATAGGTATTGAGGCCAGCTGTCTGTGCCTTGAACCTTTTTTTTATGGTCGAGTGAGACTGTGGGTTTATTGCAGGCGTATATACTATATTTACAGCGCAGTCTGTAATTATACTGGATTTATATTATTGTAATTATACTGTTAGGTGTTGTTATTATAGTAATTACATATAGAAGTTATTTAATGATGTGAATAAAGCTTTATATGCTGTGAGGATTATAACACTGACTGATTAACTGATGGACTACACGGATAGCAACTGCTATTGCATCAAGTTTTGGTTTTAAACCGTTTATATATTTTTTATATATTATGTATTGCGAGTCCAAGGATAGAAGTATTTAGACTATTTTATATTTAAAAAGAGATTAAGATAGTACGTTCGGGGATTTACTAACAGCTCATAATAATGAAATATATATTCCAAAATCTACAGATTAAAGATTATATCATACTAGCAGCGCGCCGCGGGTTCACCCGCGAAGTCCCGATCCCGTGGGTTTATCGGGATAAAAATATGCGTTAATCCAAGTCTCCAGCTATCTACATACCAAGTTTCATCGCAATCGGTTCAGTAGTTTTTGCATGAAAGAGTAAGTAACAAACATTCATCTATCCATCCAAACTTTCATATTTATAACATTAGTGGAATTAGTGGGGTTGTATATGGAGCTGTATTAAATACTTGACAAATATTCTAATAGTAAAGTATTCTACCTATATGCTAAATTCAGATTCAGTATTATGCTTTTAACAAAACATATTATATGTGAATATGACCTAAATCGGTTAAGTCGTTTAGATGTTATCCGACCATTTATTATAACTAGGCTCCACATTTCAGTAGTGTCATGAGTACGTACAATTGTATATTATGTTTATTTAATAAAATACAATACAAGCTATTTTGGTAGTCAAATCAACAATTTTATAATATCAGAACCATATAAGCAGTAAAATATAAGTTTCCCACCTGCCAGTTAAGTTATTTTAAAATAGCTTTTTCTTCGCCATAACGGGTAACGGGCAAAACCGGGTGTAATTAATAAAGCAGTAAGGTTAGATATATTGCGTGGTCTGGCGCCAGCGGTGACAGACAGATAAACAAGCTTACTGTCCGACGGTCATTGAATTGTAAGCTCGTTTAATACTAACTCGCTATTACTAATTTAAGAACTTTGCTCGGTATTAATAGTTTTTTATGTATTTAATGTACTATGTTGCCTGTAATATACTTCGTTCGCGTGGAAATTTTGATGTGGGAACCGTAAAATTTTCCGAGATAAAAAGTAGCCTATGTGCTATTAAAGTGACAAATTTCGTACGGATCCGTTCAGCCGTTCTGGTGTGATTGAGTAACAAACATTCATCCATTAAAATTTTCGCATTTATAATACTAGTAAGATTACTTTTCTCTGCATTGAATTAGTATTTTGCCAAATAAATCATGCTATTTATTTTTTACTAGCAACCCGCCCCGGCTTCCCACGGGTAGCAGAGACATCTTCAACAATCCTCATCATATTTCAATCAATTTACGCTAAATTTTAACAAATTATACACCTAAATCTGCCTCACGAATCACTCTGTCTATTAGTGAAAACCACATGAAAATGCGTTCAGTAGTTTTTCAGTTTATCACGAACAGACAGACAGACACTTTGTTTTATAATATGTAGTGACTAGATACCCTTTGACCGCGGCTGCTCTCGTGTTAACATATTTTGACAATTAATTCAGGTATCCCTTTGGGAAAATTACTTTTTTTCGGGATGGAAGTTATCTCATATCTTTTTCTGTACTCCTAACAACATGTAAAATTTTAAAACGCACTGATTTTCGTATTTATACTAACCCGGATGTCTTCGTTGATCTCCTGGCATAAGTTTGCACTTACGTGTGTGAGGACCTGTATTCGTTTAGGAAATTCTCTTTAAAGTCAGTTGAAAAGTACTCGGAACTTAATTTTGAGCCTTTTCAAAAAAAAAAAAAATAGGAAAAGAACTCTCCTAAGCTTGCTTGGGAGACTTTAATATTTAAACACAGACAGTCTATTATATGTTATAAGTCTATAAACTATATTTTTCTAGGTAAAACTTAGACATTTAAACATCTTTAATTAATTGCAAAATAAAAATATAATCTTAAAATGGTTAGTCGTCCGATTGTTCAAGGCAAGCGAGTGCGGCGCATCGCAACCGCAATTTGACGATTGTACGTCAATCGATCAATCGTCCGTATATGTGCCGCGGACTGTAGCACGAACAATAGAAGTACTCGAGGTTTACTAAAATTTTATCTATAACACTTATGAGCACATCAACTAATACATCTGTCTACAACTTACACCTAATTCAACAGTAGACAAAATCGAATCAACGTAAGTGGTTCTATGTTCCAAGCCAGACAGGTCGATGACAATCCCCATTACCGTCACATAAAGCATCGTTCTAAAATGATAGCTTTTTAACGTGCCCACTGTATATTTTACTGTCATCGTAAGCTTAAAAACCACTAAAATAGTTGTAGTAAACGCGTCTTCTAACGTAAACAATATTCGGAAATACCGGTTTGAGCACGGTGTGGGTTGTACACATTGTACACCTGCATTTTTAGTTCTAGTTTTGGTCTCTAAATTTAGTTTTTCTTTTAGGTTAATAACACCATTTGAGTCTGGTAGCCTTTTGGTACACTCTTGGACTTAACGAAGATAATCCAGACTAGTTTTTTTAAGTACTACAAACTAAGTTACAGCCCATGAAAGTCCTAAAACTAAAAACAAAGATGAACATCATAATCCAAAACAAATCAATGAACATAATGAGCACGATACAAATTGCATTCCGGTATTTTACTGGCGGGGATAAGTACCGCTAATAGCATCCGAGATATTCTCAAAAACCTTAAGAAACATACAAAGAATAGTTTATCAACCCAATTACAATAATTTCAAGGATACAAGGAAATAAATTCTTTTCTAAATTTAAATTTTTTAGCATGAAAGATTTCGCCTCGACGCGCGAGGCGGACGCGTTAATTTTCCAGCCACCCCAAAAATACAAACAATAGACTTGAATCTTCATTTTATTAGCCTTTAGGGTGTATTTTCTTTAGCTTTAATATCATTAACCACGTGACATATTACTGTTTTTTTCTTCAAAATTTTATTAGATCATAAAATAAAATATCAAAATAGGTTTGTAAACGGTGATGATATTGCGTAGCATACAAAGAAAATTCAACAGAATGGAGAACTACCTTCGATACATTAACTTTGTTGCAGACAAGTCAATGTGTATCTAGAAAACGTTTATTTTTTACCGTAAAACTTAGCAAAACATCACGTGTGCGGAAAATGCTGTTTACGTACCTACACTTAGCAACGTCTAGCAAGGGTTACTGCAAGAACAGAGAGAAAAAAGCAGGTGAATACTATAATTTGTAATTTAAAAATGAAGACACAACCCAGATTAAGTTTGAGTACTGGCTTTAAGTGGGCCTTTAAAAAAGAAAGAAAAATCAAATCCTGTGTTGTAAGGTGAGGTTTGTATTTAAATTGGAAAGTAGGACCGCCAAAGCCCCAAGTATCAGATGAAAGCGTTTTCTTCGTGGTTATCGTTAGATATGAGGATATGGTTAAACGCGCTAAAAAATTAGCTGGTCAACAAACCCTACGTTAACAAAAACAATTATTTAAATGAGTTCTTACGCATACGGGTGTACTAAATTAAAAAAGATCAGGGATAGATATTTTTCTTGCGTCAGTAGAATAACGCCCTGCTAATTGAATCTTTGACAAGGCTAGTAGAATTTCTTGAACAACATCATAACCTCGCCCTAGATAAAGAAAATTTGTTGAAAACAAAAAAGATTCGCAATAATCAAATACATACTTGGCTTTTTGACAACCCTAGGTACAGGTATGTTCTGAGAATTGGCGAGAATAACACAAGATCAATGTTCTTTAAACGAGACGGCATGGCAATCGTGTTTGTTGCTTACAACATTTATGGTAATCACACTCGCCAGTGTTCACTAGCAAGTTTTCTAGGATTTATATCGGTAGGTTTTGCAATTATAACGAATATAACTTAATTTTTATGATTGCCTAACTTAAGACCTAGTTGTGACCCGAATTTATTTTTGTCTATGGTAGTAGCCATGTTTCTATTTAGATTAATATTGGACCGCCATTAAGTGTTTCTTTATTTTACCATTTTAATGCTTAAATAATCGATACTTGAAACTTTATTTATGGCATACAAGCTATAGGGCATAAAATTAACTACATCAACAGAAGGGTACTTCGTCGATTCACACCACAAGCTGTTCGGACCACGGTGTGAATCGCACAAGGCCCCTTTTTGAATTCGTCGTTTCGAACCAGTGGTATGAATCGACGAATGTCTATTTTGTACTTCGTCGTTTCGCACCACCGCACATTCCTATCTCTTTTGACTTTTAACCTTTTAATACCTTTACTGACACTTTTTAATTGACAACATGTCAGTAAAGGTATTAAAAGGGTTGCTTTTACCTGAGAACTATAGTATGCGCGTTATCATCTTAGTCGTCAGGTCATAAAAGTCAAAAGAGATAGGAATGTGCACACCGTGGTCCGAACAGCTTGTGTTGTGAATCGACGAAGTACCCCAACAGAATAGTAAAATAAAAACTGATGTGACTTACAAGTCTAAAACTGATTAAAAAGTCTACAAAAATCCGTATTTTGACATCCGTTTTATGGAAAAAAAAAGAGCGGAAAATCTATATAAATATAATACCTACCGTCCGATCTGACTTTTGTGTCTGTATAATATGTAAAACTTTGCCTCTAGGGAATTTTGGGAGGAAACTTGGGTTTTTGGGTTTTCTTAATCTTTTGTTTTGATTAAGTTATGCGTAAGCGATTTTCGCTATGAAGACTGTTGTTTTTGTTTACCTATAAGAGGCTTTATAAGAGTTGAAAACCAGCGCTCTTGGTACCTATCAATACCAGGCATTGCTGTACTGGATCCCCTTTCGGTGCCGTTGCGAGACACGCTCCTTAATGTTATTATTGTATTATTTTTCTTTTATTGTTACATTAGGTTGTCTCGTGGTGCCGAAATAAATGATTTCTCTTTCTTCTAAGAACATATTCTTTAATGATTAACGTACCGAAAAGCATCGATAGCGTTCACAGAACCATTAGACAATCCACAGTTAAGATTTCGCCACCTCACGATCCATCGGATATTTTTATAGGATCAACAAAGAAGTTCTTGCCATACATCCCGTGACTGAACATCATCAACTCCATTGACGTAAAAGTTAATAGTGCTTTAATTGGTAAATAATAGTTAATGAATCGATTACGATGCTCCATAAATAGTGAGCGAACGAAAGTTAATAGTTCTAGTGAACATTAAGCCTTATATAGAATATCATCTTAACCTGTAATAGATATTTTGTCTCATCTGTATTTTGCTTATTGAGTTGCGTCGAAGTTAGCATTTAATCAAGAGGGTTACAAACTGATAATTCTTTCTAAAATCCAGTAAGTGATGTTTGGCAATTCATCCGTCCGTGTGTGATAGCAGAATACCAGCACTACTTCCTAGAAGTGGTATTACGCTGAGTTAACGACTATTTTTGGCTCATGCATAGGTATTTTTTAGTTAATTATAGATTTGTAATCTTAATTTAATTATAACTCTGTTGTAAATCTCTTATGCCTATATATGAGGTCAAAATAAATTTGTTTCTTTCTTTCAATTTGTGCTATAAAAGATCATGTACAGTGCTATTTACTTCATAAGGCTGGAGGGAGGTGTTTTGTAGTTACCCGACTGTAGAGACACCTTTTGCCAGTGGCAGGCGGGCAAGCACAAAAACTGAGATTGAGGAAGCTACATATACGACAAATACCATAAATAGTATATCAACCTAAAAAGTATTTTTTATTAAAAATGATTATCCACAAACGATGCTCCTTGGGGTTGTGGTGTGGTGTATTAATAAAAAAAAATTAAAGGTTAGTTTAGGGCGATATTAAAGTCAAGGGCTGGCAATCCCAAAGAAGTTAAACAATAACTACGAGTTTAGTGTGGTTTTGTGCTCAGTCTGTATCTACTCACACTATAGTATAAAAAAAAACTGTCAGACGTAAGACTGTACGGCAGAAGTGAAAACATATGTGCGCGAGTTCAGTGCTTTTTCTTAATACCAAACGTACCTAACGGTCCTAAATAATTTTCCACGATGACGCCCACGCGAGTTCAGTGCTCGGAATAACCCCATACCGAAAGTGCCCAATGAGTTAAGAAGTTTTCGCTTCAAAAATCAAGTACATAAACTATTGTACTACGTAACCATAAGGGGCACTTGAACATTTCGTCAGGTTTCATCAGCCTTAAGTAAACAAATTACATTGTTATTTAAATATAAACCTTAAGGACAAAACAAAAGAATTGAATATAGTTTGTAAGCATGTGAATATGGATGAAATAACATGCATTCCAAGCGGGCCGACCCTTGTCTTGATGTTATTGTATCTTATACTGCAAAGATAATATATGTATATATTTGAATACTGTTAGGAAACGATACATTTTGTAATTGTATATTTTTACTCCCAGGGTTACGGTGAAAGTTTTTAAAAAAGAAAAACTCAATTAAGTATGGTTTGTGGTTATTTGTTTTATGGTTCTGTACGCCAAAAGGAAAAACGAAATTCTTGTAAGACCACTCAATTATTCGCCCGTTTGCGGGTCAAGGCCTTTCTCAGGAACGCGTGTTACCTACACGCGTTCCGTTAAGTTGATATTAATGTTTACTAATAATATAAAGGGAGCGTTCAAGTATTAGGTAACGCAATTTTTGACGATTTTTGACCCTGCCCCTACCTCAAGCTGCTCCGCTCCTATTGGTCGTAGCGTGATATTGTATAGCCTATAGCCTTCCTCGATAAATGCGCTATCCAGCACTAAAAGATTTTTTAAATTCGAACCAGTAGTTCCTGAGATTAACGCGTTCAACCAAACAATTGGTATAGATATATCGCACACCTAGATCTAAAGGGAGCTAACTCAATAATTTAAATTTTTGAGTAATGCACACCATCGAATTCCTTATCTCAATACCTACAAACCAATAAAACAGATTTAAAAATATCACCAACACGGGCTCAATTCAAAAAAATAAAACAAATATACCTACATTGTTAAGCAATTGGGAACAAACTACAAAAACCAATTTTCAGCCCCAAAACCATGATTTAACACAAGATTCCTACAATACCGTTTTTCTAGCTGCATATAAAAAGCATAACACACAGTAGGTGGGTAAAAGCATGACAGCCAAGTGATCAGCCTGTGACCACGGCCAGTGCAACCTGGTCGAAACGTCAGGCAATTCAGAGGTATGTAATCCCTTTTCGTGATCGCGTTAATTCCCGTGTAAATACATAATTATATCATGGAACGTGAAAGTTTAAAAGTTAACACAGTAGGTAATTAGTTTTTCGCCTTTTCTGAAAAACGTGTTTTTTGAGTTTATGCCTGTTTAAGTTTAGGTGTGCGATTTGTAATACATGCTACATTAATACCTACGCCTGCATCCCCGAAGAGGTCTCAGTCACTTAATAGGCCTACTGCCGCCAACCGAGCACTTTAGGGATTGCAGATGGGAAAATTGGAAGTACATTAAGGGGCCATCCATAAATTACGTCACACGAATTTCATGATTTTGTGACCCCCCTCCCCGTCCTTGTCACAGGTGGTCACATTTGTGGAACCACCGCCCTCCCTGGTGTGACGTCATAATCATATTTTGTAATTTTACACCCAGAACTGAAAAGAGCAGTTCTAATTTCTTTTTTTTCTGTAAAATTGTAGTAACGTATGTAGTCTTTCGATAACAGGTAATGTTTTGTGTTTAATACTTTAGATTTTGACATGTGACGTCACGAAGCTTATGACCCACCTCTTGTCACACAATATCACGCTTCGTTTACAACCTCCCCCCTTAACGTGTGACGTAATTTATGGATGGCCCCTAACAGGAAACGGTAGGCAAGAAGGGAAGGCAATACAACCCTACCCTAATAGTTCTAGTTAACAGGTTAATTAAGGTGAGAAGTGCCTTTCAAGGCGAGTGACTCTAGCTCGAAGTTGAGATACTTTCTTAATGGTATCCCAATGAGGTGACTAACACGTAATTTCAGCATTTTAAAACGAGTTAAATTGTCAACTAATTCATTAGTGGGACAAGGTATGGTTAACTGTAAAAGTTAAGTGAATTTGAATGTAGCAGGCTTGAGTTGTGTTGACATTTAAATGGATAACCAACACTTGAAAAGTCGAGTCAAGGATACGTTGAATTGTTTCTTTGGTTTAAGAACACTAATGCCCGGTTCCTATAATCAAGAAACGATTCAACGATCAATGCTTGTGTTAGGAGTGGGTTCACGACGTTAGTAAAAGTAAATATCAGTTAAATTTAACTAACTAACGAAACTAACCTCAAATCAAAACAAATGTTTGACTGAATAACCTTCAAGTGACTAACTTCGTACATTCGATCTGGATCGGATCGCTATGTTCGGCTTAAACGTCCCCGACACGCCCCCTTTATTAGAATTAAAAAGTTAACGCGAATGGGAATTCCCAAATACTGGAGATAAACATTCGCAATTTGGTGTAACGAATGTTAAATTTTTTACAGTAAACAATATAACATTCGTTACATCACTGCTATGAACATCAGATAAAATATAAAAAAAAGAGTTGTGATACTCTAACCGTTGATGTCGCTTGCTGGCGCTTCCAGTTCCATTCCCAGAGGCGAACTTATGACTTTTTTTAAACTTAATATAGGGAGTTTTAGAAATTTATTTTTTCAGTGCTTTAGAAATGGAAACTTATATATTAATTGCTTTAATGGTCAAGGAAAACGTGAGAAAATCTGCATGCCTAACAGTTTTATATTGATAATGAAATATAGCAATATGTTTAACTGTTTCACAGTTTAACGAGATATTATCTTAAACTTAAGGATTTTGGATTAGATTCCTCTGCCGTAAGTCGGGCTCTGGCTTTAAACGCCAATAAAAACTCACATAGCATATTGTTTTTACGGGCTTTCTTGGTAACTTGAACTTACCTGTAACAAGACAAAAACACACATTAGGATAATATAGCTTTACAAATAAATGCGATTTCTATGGCAGGGATTTTTTTTATGATATAGGGGGTAAACGAGCAGACGGGTCACCTGATGGTAAATGACTACCGCCGCCCATGGACACCTGCAACTCAAGAGTCGCAAGTGCGTTGCCGGCCTTTAAGATGGGAGTAGGGGAAGAGAGGGGAAGAGGGGGGGGGGAGTGTCCGGTAACCTCACTCATTCGGCGAAAAGCAATGTAAGCATTGCTTCATTGCCGGTTTTCTGTGAGGCCGTGGTATCACTCCGGTCGAGCCGGCCCATACGTGCCGAAGCATGGCTCTCCCACGAATTTTACTAACACAACTCATGAGACAAAATAGTGTTGAAAATGGTACATAGGTATTTATAATGTGTTCAAATAAATGTTTTCTAGGGATTGATATCCATAAATCATACTGATATGACCTGATTGTTATGTGCTGAAAATTACCGCCACCTGAACTAGAATGTTGGAAAATACTTGTGTACAAAAAAAACAAAAAAACATTTTTAGCACCCAGTTAATGATTTCACTTAAGCTGAAAATTAATTAATTAATCCGACATCTTAAAATTTACATAATGGCATTTCTTGGCTTCATGAAATATTTTGACTTTCCGAATTTAAAATTAAACATGGCGTCCGTAACGAACACGATTATTTATGTACTGTAAAGATTTTAGACTTTATTCCGTTAGTTATAGTGTCAAAAATATTTTTTTAAGTTAAGCGTAAACCATTTAATTATTATCCCAATTGAATAGCTCGATAAAACTTCAATGGTTGGACCACCACTTGAAGTCGCGTTTTTTCTTGTTCATCATCATCATCTACAACTATTATTATTACAATTTCTACTGTTAATTAACATAATTGAATAATCACTATATTTTTACAGTATCTGATAACATAATAAAGTGGCTCACCATCAACCCCGACACGCAACTGTTTTGCACGCATTAGAACGGTACATTCTTATAATAAACTACCAGTTCCCGCGCGGCTTCGCCCGCGTGTACATATTTATATATTTTGCGCGGAACCCAAATTCTTTTTCCAAAATAAAAGTAGCTTAAGTCACTCCTTATAACACCAGCTATCTGCCAGTGAAAGTCCCGTCAAAATCGGTCCAGCCATTTCAGAGATTAGTCGAAACAAACAGACAGAGAAAAATTGTAAAAAAATTTGTTTTGGTATATGTACCGTGTATACATCCAAATGCAATTAATACGACGCGGTTATTTTAATATTACAAACAGACAGACACTTCAATTTTATTTATTTGTATAGATTTTGATAAGAGATGAATAGGATTTAATGCAAATTTTATAACAGTTAAGAATGTTTATTAAAACAGGATTTTAATATTAAAGGTTTAGCAATATCAGCCAGTTCAATCGTAAAATATTTATACACAACTAAATACATGTATACAAATGTATGGGAGTGTTTATATAATTTTGTAGCATTGATTGATTGACACCTGACATAAGTTGATTGACAACAATTAACTTATCTCAATACTATTTATTTTATTAATATTTTTGATCGTATCAAGTTACATTATTATTGGTATATTTGTTAAGCGTCTTATAAATATCGATTACATCATAAGACTAAGAAGTAAAGTATTTTTAGTTTTAGACAGGCCTGTTGGTCTTGTGATTGGTGATTACTGAGTCGAGCTGACTGCTGAGCCAGAGGTCGTGGGTTCGATTCCCACCCAAGACAAATAAATTGTGTGATAAGCACGATGATTTATTCCGTGTCAGAGTGTAATATATATAAGTTTAGTAATATAAAAACAGGTTTATCAGCAGACTGGTTACTATAGTACAGGCTCTGCCTAGTTTGGGATCAGACGGCCATGTCAAGTAGTAGTAAGTAAGTCTATTATTATAATTTGGAATATAGATTTTTTTTGTAACCAATAATAATAATAACATGAAAATTGGTTATTTGTAGACTTGCAACGAATAGTGTATTCGCCCACATGCCGAATACCGAATATTCTACAGGCTTTCTGGCCGAATAGCCGAATATTCGGCTGACGCCTGGCAGGAATCTTTTATCGACATTCTTGATTCTTGTTTCTACTTTCCACTGTTTTTTACCGATGAAAAAACCCGTCGTCGGCGCTGACTCAAAATTATTTAGGTATTTACATCAGGGAGTTTAGTTAGGCTAACAAGATTAATTTTTTTTTAAGTTTCTATAACGCTTCCAATGACCCACCAAAACGGATCTATCTTCTTTTATGCATTGCTACGAGAAGAATTCTGCAGAGAAAGCATAGCCTATACCGAGACATCGAAAGATAAAACTCAGTTGCAACTATTGCCGGAAAATTCTGAAATATTCGTTCTCTGCAGTACAATCTACCACTGCAAAATTTTAATAACGATTCAAATGCATGGACAGATGTTCTTTTTTCACATTATGGAAGTTAACTATGTATGAGTATTTTATTGCAAGAATATAAAAAGAAGAGTACAACAAAATTAAATTAATCTTTTTCTTTTACCAATTTATCAGGCTACAATAAATAAAAAAATAAATATAAACACTCTCACGCCTTATTGTTGTCATCAAACCTTTCTTCGCCCTTCTTCAGTTTACTGCCGATCTGTACAGTATACGTCATTCGAGGTCTATCCACACCGACTCACAGGAGCCAATAACAAAAAAACCGTAGTATTCGGTATTCGGCGAATAGTAATTAGATATTCGGTATTTTACCTAATAGTATAAAATTAGCCGAATAGGCCGAATACTTGTCGAATATTTGTTGCAAGCCTAGTTATTTTTTTAACCCGTAAGCAGAGTTAAGTTGCTTATTATGAAGGGGTTCACTTTAGTAGTCTAGCTAAGATTCGAACCATGACATTAGTTTTAAACTTCTGTTTATTTTTAACCAATGCTAATCTATCGTTAGCTAATTTTTGTGACTATTGACTGCACAAGTATGATGTAATTCCGAATATCTTAATGATTGACCAATACCACACTATAATTATTTATTTCCATGGGAATTAACGCGATCACGAGAAGGTATTAAGGTATTACATACCTCTAAATTGCCTGACGTTTCGACCAGGTTGCACTGTTCAGTCAGCCTGTGACCACGGCCAGTATGTGTAAGGTCAGTAAAGGTATGTAATACCTTTTCGTGATCGCGTTAATTCCCGTGGAAATACATAATTACATCATGGAACACGAAAGTTTAAAGTTACAATACCATAATATCGGCTTTTTTGTAAAGATCAAAATTATTAAGTTACAATGTATTCCCCTGTCCTTCAATGACCTGCGCTCACCTGTCCTGTCACCTGTTCACTATTCTACACTCTGAACCACTCCCGCGAGGCGTCGTTTTTAGTTCGGTTAAGTAAAGGCAGAAGGTAACCTGGGCACATCAAGCTGTACCATCCACCCAACGGTTATGAGTTGAGTCTATTTCACTCACGCTCGAGTCCTTAAAACACCTTTATACCAGGGGAAAATAAGACGATAAACCACTCTAAATTACAAAGTCCTAGCATATTTTTTACAACACTACGGTTATAAAACTAAGGCACTATGTACCGGTCTGAGCGTGGCACGGCCGGCCAAGGTTACCGCAGTGGGTAACAGCTAAGTCGTTCGACGATCTAGTGAGCACGAGAGACGCTCGTCACGTTTTAGATTTCATACTTGTTTTCTCGCGCCTTTTATTCCTTGCAGATTCAACCACAAAAACAGCACATTTTATTTATAGAATTGTATTAAAAACTGGTATTTACATAGTTCATCTTATGTAGCTGTGCAGTTTTTTATAGTTATGTGTTGAACACGTATGTGTTAAATTTGAATTTATAATGTAAATTCCTTTACGCTATAAATGCACGGAGGAAGATGCAGACAATAAAGCGAGAGCTACATTAGGCCGACGCACACGTCTGAGACGTCTTACACGTGTAAGGCTGGTGTGTACATGTGTATCGACGCAACGCGTGTCATTCAAGAATTCTTCAAATTCACTGTCCGATTCATTCATTTTTAAGTAACTGATAATAACAGAGTCGAAAACCAGCGTAAAATGCGCGACACGCGTTGCGTCGATTTTATGTGCACACCAACCTTACACGTGTAAGACGTCTCAGACGTGTGCGTCGGCCTAATATAGCTCTCGCTAACTTTTTTATAAAATAATAGTAATTCTCCGCAGCTTCACCCGCGTTTATGGTCACTGCTCCGCTCCTAAAGGTCGTAGCGTGACGTTACACAGCCTATAATCTTTCTTTCTTTATAACCTTTCTCAATGAATTCTCTATCCAATACAAAAAGATTTTTTCGAATCCGACTGGTAGTTCCAGAGATTAGCGCGTTTAAACAAACAATCAAACAAAAAACTTCTTCAGTTTTATTGTATTAGTAAAGATTGGAAAAGTGTAAAAATAACACAATTTAAATTAGTTTCCCTTCTTAGAATCTTCAATTGAGCGATTTTTATCCCCATAGATTAAGATTATCGCTTAAAGATAAAGAAAACTTGTATTCTCATTTAGATAAATGTATAATTAACTGCACATCGATCTATTCTCTTCGGAATTGAGTAGTTAAATTGGTATTAATAAGCTAAACCTAGAATTCAACTCAATATATAGTTCGACATTTTAGAACCACCATTTTTACTTTATTTACCACGTTTGACCCGATATCTAATAAAACATTTGTTATTCTGGGTAATGATACAATTTTTGTAACACCAAAGTATTTCCATCGATTGATCAATCCATCAAATGGAACATCTACATAAAATATGGATATTACAAAATCACGATTTAACAATGCAACTTAGTAAACAGAATAGTTGTTGCGATTGGCAAGTCAGTAGCTGTAACCAGATTTGGGATAATCATGCTGAGTTAGAAGCCGAAGCGGTAATAATTGCGCAATGGACACCCTTTCTAGATCTCAGGTTCTGATGTAGGCCGTTAATTAATGGTTTTCAATAGCTTTCCATTAACTAACCCCATTTGCCTTCAATACTAGGAATGTTTAAACCTTTACTATCCCACGCGTATGTGTGCTTTTAAACGCAAGGGTTAAGGCCATAAGTAAGTGCATTGCGATGAACGATGTGTAAATGGATGAATACTGAAATACACACTTTACTTAATATAAGAAGAAAATTTTCAAACAATGTAAGTAAATTAATTATTTTAAGTAACATATGAAAAATTTATTGTATCGTTCCATTGCCTTATGGTGTATATTAAAATCATAACTAGTATTATCATTATGCATTAAAGTTTCATCATTACTTCTCCATAGCTGGCCTATAGGCTTCTCCTTAAGACTTCGACAAATACAGGTTGTTAAATCTAAATTCAATTGACAACAAGTCTAAAAATAACGGTTTACAAATTCCTGTTTCACAAATACGGATCCTGTAACTAAATGTTAGATACGGGTTAGGTTTTTTTTTAAGAAAATGCAAAGCGGCTCATTACGCTATGGTGTAGAGTAAAGGATACCAAAAAAAAAAAACAAATGGCTAAGACAACCTCGACATGAGCCATCTGATAACAGTGTTTGCTAATAAGTCGCGAGTTTTCGGAAGGCGGGTCATTGACCAGTATTTGTGTCAAAAACCGAGAGTCACCGTGACACGGAGCTAACATAGAAAAGAACTTTAAAATTGCCTATGGTCACTTTTTAATAGTAATAATGTTTTTAAGGCAAATTTGGCTGAGTTGTTGCTACGCTCATATTTTGCGAAGGTAAACAAAATAAATATTTCGATACAAAGTCTAAAGATTCGTTTAGTCGTCGTTATTTTTAAAAGAACATCTATAAGTGTGTGATATTGGAACTAATTGCGAAGTTAAGTTTTATTCATATCTAGAATATAAAACAAACAAGTATTTGTACAGTATTATTTTTCTTAGTCTTTTGTAGTTGTGTGCATTAGCCTAAAATCAATAGCGACCTAAGTTAAGATATATAATTTGTAATCGATGTGCTGGGGGCTCGTGCTAGGCCAACACCATACCACCCACTCCTGTCCTACAACAACAAGAACTTAACTAAGTGTGAGAAGTTAACCACAATACTAGTAATGACCCCAGACATTGCTTATTTTTTTAAAATATATGCTTAATTTTAGTCCTCGAACCCATGATATGCATGCTTTCATGGTCCTTGCACCAATTATAGTAGACGTTGATAGTACTAGTACAATCACACACAAGGCTTAAACCTGCTAATACATTTTTACCCCACCTAAGTGGTGATTGTGATTTTTCTTAAATTAGATATGTAGAAAGCCTTTTCAGAAATGCCGATTCCAGTGAGTAGGTATCTTGTCTTTTCCCATGTCTTACTAAAAGAAAACTTTGACTTCTATTGGAAAGGAGGTAAATTAGCATACCTATTGGCCACTCTCGGATATAAAGGTTAGCTAACCTTTAATAACTTATTGTTACACTCGGAAAGCAAATGTTTCGTTTTATTTATTTTAACATTTAATTCTATTAAAACAATTCATCGCTACATATTTTAAAACAAAGTCCCCCGCCGCATCTGAATGGCAATGTTTTGTGATTTCCGCTAAAGTATTTTGTTCTAAATTTATAATGAACTTGTCGCTTTCTAACGAACGTTAGCACGAAATCGGCGTTGCATCTCTGCTCACCATAAAATATCAAAGACTTATGATCGTTTGGCATACTTAATTCAATTCGACTGAATTTTTAATTACGTCGATATTCCCTCAAACCAGCGATATATGCTCTGCTACCCGTGCTAAGCCGTGACGGATTGCTAGTAGAATATATTTTATTACCTACAATAAAGCAATTATACTTACACGACTTAGACTATAAGGTTTTTTAAGAAACGGTTGGATTAAAATTTTTACATACGAAGATTGATGAACGCTTACATTAATTTAATCTACACTTTCTGGGTGTAACTTATACAATGTCGATATGATACCGAAAGTCCTGTGATAGACGACCGCGTGTATAGGTCTAGCACATTAAGCAGGTTAAATAATGTTTTGCCACAGGCTAATTTACTGATGGGTGACCGATTTCACTCTCAAATATTTAAAATATAGATAGATAGATATAGAATTAAAAAACCTTGACCAGTTACGTTACAATATTAATATCTACGTAACGTAATCTATGTAGGTAGCGTGTTTAGGACGTATGTCTACAGTGCACAGGGTACAAAGTCATTAAGTTAAATAAACAGATGCCAAATGTTGACATTACGATAAGTGTTTTATTACTTTTATAATATAACATGGTTTAAGTGCTTTCACATTAAAATGATTTCCGTTAATATGACTTTAATATGTATTGGTTACTGTAGTTATTTTAAAGTAGAAAAAGCTTCTGCGGTTTTGGGCAGGTAAGATATTTAATGGACGAAAAAAATCAAGACAAGAATTTAAGATAAACCAAAACGTGTGCAAATCCGAAATAAATATTATTTAGGTATATTATATATTGTCACGCCTCTGTGACATACGTTAGTACTGGCGGGTGAGAAGTCCGCACTGATTTAGATTCAATACATTTGAATTGTAAAAATGTCAGAATAGAGAACAGTCTTCTGGCAGACAGCGTGGTGTTGCATTGGCTTCTAAAGAAATATTGATTTGTTCAAGAAATTTAAGGAATTGTTTTATAAATGTTAAATCTGTTTAAAGCTTAATATTTATTATAACGACATAAGTACATTTTAATGTTTTAATTATCCTCCTCTCGCCAGCGACACCCTAACCTTGGATACCATACATACTGGGGGTATGTATGGTATCCAAGGTTGGGGTGTCGCTGTATACTAACTTACTTATACGTAACTTTATAATATTTTCTTTTCAAAGCCTTTATTTTGAAACATTACAACCTCCAGATCATTAATGAGATTCAATTCTGAGAGCTAAATAGGTAAACAAATATTTGTGGTCAGTTAAAAAAGACAACGCATTAAGTGGTTCGAGCAACGACCGATAATTATTTGGCTAATCAGATAATGACTAATTATTTAGTTAGTCTTGAGAGATGAAAACTCTCAAAACTCTCGTATATGGTTCCGAAATAAATAAATAGTGAACTTGGCTAACATAAATCAATTATCAGATGAATTACCAATAATAATAATTTGACACATCTCACACACGGCCGTCTGATCCCAAACTAGACAGAGCCTGTACTATGTTAACCAGACTGCTGATAAACATACTTATATATTTCTAAATACATACATATTAGGTATAGATAAATTACACCCAGACAGAACAAATGATCGCGCTTATCACATAATTATTTGTCCTGGGTGGGAATCGAACCTACAACCTCTGGTTCAGCAGTCAAGATCACTAACCACTAGACAGGCCAATCAATCAACCCAACCTACAGCAGTCCACTGCTGGACATAGACCTCTCCCAATGCGCGCCATCACAATCCAGATAAACAATCAACCAGTTCGGGTTACAGATATGCGACCCTGACTTGCTCGAGCTTTTGCTTACAGTTCTCAATCCATCCGTGTAAGCTATATCCTTTTCCTTCAGTGGATATGGTGGAAGTAAAGGTAGATAAAGAAGGGAAGGCAATGGGCAATATACTCCCAATTTTCCGATTTAATTCCCAAAGTGTCCGGTTAAAGGCAAAAGGCTTTTGTAAGTGTCTTAATTATAGTCCGTAAAATGTGGGCGTTTAATACGCTATTAAAATTCTCTTAAATACAAGCGTGAGTATATAGACCAGAGAATGACTAAAAAAAGTGTGTGTGTACTTATGTACGGACGTAAGAAGTTATACTTTTATCTAGTTAAATAGAGTAATACATAGCGTCAAACCATTTTTATCGCTTATAATCACAGTAAATTATCAAAAATAATACATACCGTCAAATAATCTTAAATTCTACAAACGCACTCAAAGTAATATGTAAAAACCATTTTTATCACTATCGTGAAGTTGGTAACTTTTTTGAAAAATTAAAATGTTGACTAGTTAACTTCAGGGTGTCGGTTTTTTGTGACGGTGTGCGCGCGCATCGTAAAAATTTACTCTCATCGTTTTTCCCTAATGTGCCAAACGAAGTATAACTTCAAAACTATACATAATTTTGTCAGATTGCCTTCTAAAGATATTTCCCGTCCACCCCTGGTATTGATAGTATGAAATGCTATCGACACATTTTGCTATTAGTGACATAAGAAATTACCATGTCAACGTTAGCAAGACACGTTCGAAAGTGATTTCTTCTCGTATGAATCACACAATATAAACATAACTTTCGTGGTGACTCATAATCATCAGGCTAGTCAGGTTTGGCATTTTTGGACCACTTGAGTCTCTGCTGTGGTCACTAACTGGTTATAATATAGATAAATTATATAATCAACTTGCTGCGGAACCATGCGTCACAGGTACCGAATGGACGATGACACGCGACTGATGTTCCTTGAAATAAATTTCTTACTAAGAAGGAAGATAAAGATGGTGTAGTTATACTTTTTAAGCATAGGCAGAAGTCTAACTCTAAAAAGTTGATTTCATGGATTATTTATAATGGTATATTAATGCATTGTTAGGCAATATATATATAAGCAAAAGCAAGTCAAGACTTTTTCGGGGTTCTGGATAAATGTAGAAACGGTGAAAGAATTATTGAAATTTGTGCAATTATTGCGGAGATTGCTCTCACACAAACTCACATATTCGCACTGTCTTTATAATATTCCTATAGTAATAGATATTATTATAGTATATATATCAGAATACAAAAAGGTTTTAAAACATTTTCAAGCAAAATTTGGATAACTGACATAAAAGTTAGGTATTCTTATTCATGAAAATTCTGTACCGACTTTTTTGCAAATAAATAAATTTGATTTGATTTTTTAAACAGCCTATTCCTGTTTCTACAAATGTATTTGTATCATTTATTAAAACCTTATGTTATAACTAGCAACCCTATAAATAGCACACGGGTGCAAATTATACACCTAAACCTTCCTCATGAATCACTCTGTCTATTAGTGAAAACCGCATGAAAATCCGTTCAGTAGTTTTTCAGTTTATCGCGAACAGACAGACAGACAGACGCGGCGGGGGACTATGTTTTATAATATGTAGTGATAAAAGCAATTATATTAGCTGATATAAGATCCTAATGAATTCAAGATTTGTGGTTTTATTCATCTACTAAACCGTTGTAATAGAATTTAAAATTTTCCTTGGATTCACAAAGGAAAACTTAATTCGTCTCGTTTTTTTACGAGTGAATAAACTCGAGTGACTTGTCGTTCATGTAGATATAAAAGTTCTATTTTGTTTGATGACAAACATCCATACGAAAAAACAAAGTAAATTTTATATTTGCACAATTAGATGCTACCAGACCCGCGGGGGCCGTTCAGCAAACAGTTTATGACGATGCAAATATTAGTCCAGTAGTGGTATTGATCGTGAATATAGAGGCAGGTTATTAGTACAACAGTCATAACAGTTTTATAATTTCATCGTTTATGAAACTGACTTTAAGGCAGCCATAATGGTTTAAAGTCGAAGTTGTTCGATAGAGGGAGTAATTTGATTCTACAAAAGAATTCATTGGTTAAGGGGAACAGGTTGGCTCCGCGTAATACCTCTTGTATTACAAACACTGGTCACAGCTTATTGTTAGAAGTACCGCGTGCTTCCTTTGCATAAAAAACACAATCTTAAGTTGAAAAGATCTTTTATACTTATTTTAATCTGTCTATAAGTCTGTAATTTTGGGAATATGTTCCAGTTCAGCACAAGTGAAACCGATTCTCATAGTTAATATAAAAATTGTACTCCGAAAATGGTTTCTCATTATTGTTAATTATAACAGGGTTAGTTTTGGGCGAACGGTAAGGCACTAGAATTGTCGCACATAATATACCTACTATATGGACATACTAGCTGAACCGAGCAACTTCGTCTAATAAGTAAATTTTGTACAACATTTTTCATTGATGCTCCGCTCCTATAGGTCGTAGCGGGATGTTATATAGCCTATATATAGCCTTCCTCGATAAATGGACGTTTCCTGAGATTAGCGCGTTCAACCAAACAAAACAACTCTTCAGCTTCATAATATTAGTGTAAATGTACCTGCCCGATTGGTAATGGAATCATCACATAAGAGAGTTAAATCAATCTTGAGATACGAACGGTAGGACGGTATTTCTATATTTATGATGATTCATCCTACTTTACGTGTTGTAAACACTTGAAATGTAGACTCAGCGAATCACATCATTTCTTACAATAGAGATTACAAGGTAGTTACAACAAAAACGAGACACTTATTAATACTTCATGCTGAGGATTTCTTAAATATGTTGGGCATTTAGAGAAATTAATTTGTGTGTAAAAAGTAATAAAAAATATTTTGTTTATTGACTTTTTCGTTTTTATTGTATAAAGACTGGAAAGGTGTAAAAATGAAGATGCATAGGAGATGGTCATGTATACTTACTATAGTTAAAACTAGTAACCCGCCCCGGCTTCGCACGGGTAGCAGAGACATCTTCAACAATCATCATCATATTTCAACCAATTTACACAAAACCTTAACAAATTATATACCTAAACCTTCCTCATGAACCGCTCTATCTATTACACTGCATGAAAATCCGTTTAGTATTTTTTGAGTTTATCGCGAATAGACAGACAGACTCGGCGTGGGACTTTGTTTTATAATATGTAGTGATTAAAATCGGTGGTAGCGTAAAGTCAATGAGAATGTATTTTACCTTGTAAATAGATCTCTGTAGACACTTCTACACGTCAACTTGCCAAATCGGAAGCCTACGGGCATTAGATAGGTAGGCTCCGCGAATAGGTAAACAAGGGTATTATATAATACTTCGATGTTTCGCAAGTTACATTGTTGATCCCACGTAATTGCAGTTCCTAGACTTCGTGGTGTTGCTGCTGAGAATTTCTTGAACCTGGCTGATCGATATGAAGTGAATAGGTTTCTCTTGGATAGGCGTGTACCATCCTCGTCTTCATCGTCCCTTTCCATCAGGTGAGTTGGAAGGTGAATGCGAAAAAAAAACTAGCAGTGACTTATGCCACAGGTGACGGGACCAACGAGGTCGTAACATTGCAAGAATTCCTTGCAGGTTTAGGAATTTACATGCCCTAGCCAACACACAACACCTGCCTAACCGGTATTCCAAGATCAAATTGTCAAGGAAAATTAAATATTAAATTGTCTAATGAAATTCTGGTCCACTAAAAGGTCGTAAAAACTCAATTAGCGCGAATTCGAACGAAGCCTGCATTTTGATCATTGCCAGTTTGGGTCGTGTCGCTCAATTTGAGACCGACGACACCGAGGATTCTTTTATACCTAATGGAGATCAGTTTCGAGAACTTAATCATAACGTTAACGGTGTAAATACCTAACTTTGTTAGGTATTTAGGTTGTAAATGCTTCGTAATGTGGACACACACAAAACACACTGAACGTGGTTCTTAAGGTACATATTTTCAACCATCTATTTGCTTTGACTTCCTTTTATTCTCAAAAGATTTTGTTAAACCGTGAAAGTTAAAACTGTCTAGGAAAAAGCAACAATACCGCAAAATTTTGAGCGGTATCAACGTAAAGATTAGTAAGCGTGCAATGGGAATCCTTCTTTGTATGCTTGCTAACCCAAATAGAAACAAATTTACAAAGTTTTATGGGATATTTAACTAATGCGCCCTCTCTCAGAACCTCTTTCGGTGGATTATATGAAAAATTGTTCTTATAGTGGTATAGGACCCGCAACATTCGAAACAGTGACAGTTGGCGAGGTAACCACTTTTACTAACTAAGGGGACACTATTACATACTAATTAATACAAGGATATTGCTGTTCCTTTTCTGCAGTAGCATAGTCAGGGCACCGACGGGAAAGGACATACTCGTAGGATAGGCAACTCACTGCTTATTGTGTTGTTTTACAACATTTTATGCCCTTAAATGGACTTAGATTACCACAGCAGTAGTATGAACAACTTCTTTATTTATAATATGTAAGTGGTAGCTTCGATTTATTCAACTATTCATATTCCCACGGTACATACAACATTATTTGCACGTAACCATGTCAGTACTTGATTTCGGCAATTAATATTGTCTCTCGACCGTACAGCGATCTCGGCTATTTAGGCCATAATTAGCATACAAGTCCTAATGAATCAATTTCAACTTTAAAGTGATTAAAGTAGACATTAAAATCGTATAACTGTACTCGTTTAAACATACCTTAGTAACATGATTTAGAAAAGTGGAGAGCCGCAGAAGACTTCGAAGGGCGATTGAACGACAGACAAAATTGAACGGTAATGACTCTGTAATTAAGTTTTTTATTGTTCTGTCAACATTCGTCTGACTGGGTCACTCACCCACTATTATATGTTGTGTGGGCGGTTAATTTGAAAGCGTACCGTTTAAAAATAAACTGGAGTCAAAGAAAGACTTGTTTTAATTATTCGATTACATGTATAATTTATGCCTAATTTACTTTAAGTATAGCACTACGACGATGGTAGAATGATCGTTTGTTATAGAGCAATTCTGTAGTGTCTGTGAATGGGCCCTTCATTTTCAACTTCTGTCAGTAAACTAATATCGTTTACATCATTTTTTTTACGTCAGCTTCGCGCTAGTAATATCCCCAATGTTTCGTTATTTAAAATGCCAAGTTAGGCAAATTTTAGTTACTTATTATTTTTTCTAATATTTTATCTAAAGATAGAAGAATGAAAACTTAAGAAAGTGACGACTTTTAATAAACTCTTCGCATTACCTAAGTCTTAATTAGTTAATACGTCGGGGGTTAAAAATGGCTAATAAAACGCTTTCGGCCAATTTAGGTGACTTAGCACCTTTCTATTATTTGTTTACTATTTGCTTAATTCAAATTAAAGTCGATAACATTTTCGATGCATGACAAACAAGTGACGTTCTAAGAACCGATTTTTCGATTTCATTTTGTTTTTAGATCTGAACCCTTGTAGTAGGTAATATCCAATTCAAGAAATAAAGAGTAATTAAAATTTTAAAATAGCGTTCTTTATTTGTAGTTTAAAAACAAACTTTTTCGTAACAATAGTTTTTCTAACAGTCGTTTCCTGGTAACATTGTATGAAATCCATTGAAACAAAACCTTTCTTACAAATATCATTGTTACGATTCCACTTATTCTACTACATACACATGTGTGCAACAAACCTTTGTCCACATGTACATATATAATAACACTACATACGTAAACGCAACACACTGGGTTTTACCTATGTTCGATCACAGCTTTGTCGGATTCTAAACATGTTTGAAGAAGCGTGGACGATAAGCAAATAACTGGATTTATGACTGTTCTATAGGCACGTGTGGTTGACAAACTCCAAATGTGTTGTTTAAAATAAATTATTTGTGGTTCTAACATAACTACCTACGCTTAAGACTTAAAATGTTAAAAATGCAATATGAAAACTGTTGTAAACATCGTGCTAACTACTGCTAACTAAATTACTTGGGCAAGACTGAACAAAGCAAGAATGTTTCCGAAGTCAAAACCAGGAAGTTAAGGTGTTCACGTATGGTGGGCTTACATCCTCACAGCCCCTAAGAGCAAAAACATTGAAAACTACACAGATATCTAGTGACGGTCACTAAAAATTGTGGATGATCTTAAGTACTATACTAACAGGAACCGCAAATGCTGGTGCAAAATTATTCTTTCCATTTGAAAAACACTTGAACAAACCGTTCCGTCACTGACATAGACCATGAAAGAAGCAGACTTATAAATTCAAGACGAATATTTTGAAGGTTCCGGTTTCATCAATATGGTGTGTGCACAAGATCATTTCGGTATTAACGTGAAAACTGATAATTCTAAATAGGGCAACCATTGTTATAATAATATTACAATGGTTACCCTACAGTACAGTTATGGATTAAAAAAAAATGGAATAAAACTGTAGTTTCTAAAATCTAGCCGAGCAAGTTACAGAGACAATATTTTTGGCATTTTTAAGGTTTGAAAAGACAGATATACTGCACCCGCAACAAAGTAATTGAATTGGATTTTTGTGTTCTACGTTTTCTACCAGACAGACTGAAATATAGTGAAATCTCCATCTCATAGAGTATATTTGGCGTAGTTCCAAACCATGTTGTGGCGATATAAAATTATGGGTTTCAATAAAAATAAACAGAAGTGAACTCCATTTCGATTATGCCTATCCTAAAGTTTGCGACTACCCTCAAAAATCTACATTCTCATCCACGACGAAATGTTTTTATTTCTTTGTTTGTCTTCTAAAACAAACAATTATTTAACAAAAACATATGTTAAAACTAATGAACGGCGGTGAGCATAACGCATATATTAATGTTTGCGGAAATTCTGCAAACATATAAGTGACCTTGTTACGGCGGATTTTTCTCAATACTTTTATTATGTAGACCTGGAAATCGACGATGCATTTTGACTACCAATGAGGGTACCGATTCATTTCATGTAGGTACCTGGTGTTAAGACGCGTTTTAGTCCATATTAAATGCATTGCGAGAATTCATACTCATTACTCACTCATGAATAGGAGTATAGGCACCTTAAGACAGGCGATTTAAAGATCTAAATCTTTGATTTATTGTATCTAAGATATGTTTAATTTAAACAATAAAAAAAAACAATCAATTCGGCTTTTGCTGAAAAAATAACTTTGTATTATACTTAGTTACCGACGACAGCTGAGCCTTCTCCCTCAATAGTGAGGATGTTCGAGAGTGAATCTGAATATAATAAAAACACTGTTCTGTCAGATCCTTAGTCAACTTTATGACATTTGAGATTTAATTTTCCCTTGACGGAAAATCTCTCTTATCGAAAAACTAACGTGAAGTTAAAAAATAATTTTTAATTTTAGTAAAAACATTATGAGCTACTACTAGGGAAAACGAGAACACCTTTAACAATTATATTTAGTCTTATAAATTGTCCGTAAAGGTTATTTATTATTTACGGTTATTTATATAATGAATATGTAAATTTTTTCCACTATAACTTATACATAATAAATTCCAAGTCCAATGACATTGATTGTAACTATTACAGACCACGATTAATCCAATAACTACCGACAACAAACTATTACGTGATTTCTAAGAAAAAACCACTGTTTACTAAGAATAGACTGGTTTCCCCACGGCCCTTCGCTTAGTATGTATTTAGTATGTATTGAACATACATATTTATATAATATACACGTGACAATGGTTGCAAAAACATTTTTTTTTATATCAAGGTGTTTCCCAAGATGGAAACGTTGTGGAATAACAGTAAAATATTGACGACTTTCTTTTTATTGGCAATTATGTGTACGATGAATGCGGGGAAACCATCAATCTACTTTTTAACCGATGAAAAAACGCAGGAGGTTTTCAGGTCAACCCCTATATATTACTTTAGAAGTGAAAACTTCTTTAGACACGTTGGGCACTTTTAATATAGGGAAAAAGCACAACTTGCGGGACCGTCACGCTCAGATACATTGTATAGGTATACAGACTGAAGTGTGTAAAGTTTTCACTTCTGACGCGCAGTCCTACGACTGACAGTTTTTTTTTAAGTATTCAATTAATATTTCATTTTAGTTCTAGCTAGCTGCACACAATTTATTTTATACTAGCTGACTCGACAGACTTCGTCCTGTCTTAACTATGGATATTAAACAATCGCGTTAACTGTCAAACGATTGACAGTTATGTCAAAAGCGCTAAGGATACATTAGAAAGTTAATATGGTCGTTAAGTTTTCTTAAATTTTTTAATTTTCCGCGCATTTTTCTTAATTTTTTCTTTCATAAGAACTTTCTCCTGACAATAACAAATACAAAAAAAAAAAGAATTACCGAAATCCGTCTAGCCGCTCACGCGTGATTGCGTGACCAAGGGAAATAGGGATTAATTTTTATATATAGATAATAATAAAAAAAAAAAAAATAAAATTCAAGTGGGATTTGCTTGTCACATATTTTTAAACGCACTGTAATCTACAACGGATTACTAATATACGAAGTACTATATGTTTACATACAATTACACTATCGAGAATTAACGCGATGGTTAGGATGGATTGGAAGATCGGAATCGTCCTCCTAGGGATTAATTCCGTCGGGCAGTTTTTTTTTTTATTTATATATATATAACTCCCGCATTAGGAATTACTCCTGTGTCGCGGGGGACTTTACAAACATAGAAACAACGGACACAAAGAACTCCCAGACTCAGGTGGGAATCGAACCCACGACCCAAAGCATAGCGGTCAGGGTCACTAACCACTAGACCAACAGGCCAGTCAAAGTTCGTATTCGACCGCTAATCTGCTGTGCTTTACTCCTTTATACTTTACTGCTGAGGATTTAAATAAGGTTATAGGTCTGTACAGCATAGAGGTTTCACATCAACGTTGTTCGTATGTTAGTCAAGAGACAAAATTACAAATTATAAATAAGTTTCTTGTACTCAGCAATAACTCACTCGATTTCACCCTACAAACATTAAAGGTAATATCGCTACTAACACAAGCTTTCACAGCGCCATAAAACCATGGTGTTTCACCATAAACCATGGTGATAAAGTCAACAAAGGGCGTATAACTTAACGTATTCGTTACGGTTCGTTTCACAATTAACCTGCTTTACGATCTAGTAGAAACGGTCAGTTATCAGTGCACCGTATCAGTTTCTTAGGAATTTTGTCCAACTATTTACTTTTTAGTAGTTTCTGAGTATCAGTAAGTAGTTCAAATAATTCCAAGATATACACCAGCCGGACTAATGGTGCTTTTATAACGATCTGTAAAAACCGATAACACAAAATAAACTGACACGTGCAAGTATATATAAAATAAAACATGTTTTATTTCACTAGCATTGTGTAAATTTACTGATGGTAGATGTATGGTCGCACAAAACTCCACGAGGGAAATGGGGTTGGGCAACGTGGAAAAAATATTATAGATACTTACCTATGGCCAGCCTGATCGTAAACGGACACTAGTAAGTCGTCACACGCTCATAAGTATTTTTGGAACAGTTTAATCTCAGAATCGATCAGTCCTATTTGATCCTTATTTTGAGGTTATGAAATCTTTGTATCCAGGACAGATATAGAGCATAACCCAAGAGGGAGGGAGCAGAATCTTAACTAATATTATAAATGCGAAAGTGAGAGCAGAATCTTAACTAATATTATAAATGCGAAAGTGAGTTTGTTTGTGCGCTTGTTACGATATCGCGCCCTAATTACTTAACCGAGCATCATGAAATTTTGTATGCACGTCTTCAGGATTATAGAAAATGACTTAGGTATGTTCTTCAGCCATCTGCAAAATACCTCATTTTGCTATTGGAGAAATTTCAGATCAAAAAATAATTTCGACGCGTGTCTGTTTACAGTTATGGTTGCCATGTACGAGCCCAAGGTGATGGTAAGCAGTTTCTGGTGCCTATAAATACTCGCAACACTGCTGGTGTCTCTTGTGGGGTTGCCAACTCTATCCCGCAAAGAAAAAAAAGCAAAAAAAACAGCACTACGTTAGTGGTAGGTACTCGTAACCGCTGTCTTGTGGAAAGTACGACATACTTCCCCAGCTGGGTGATAAATTGAGAAGAAATCTGATGCGTTTAACTCCTTTAATAAAGGTCAAGGCAGATAATATTTTTTTTCAGAATTCTTTGTTTAATTAATAAATTATAATGGCCATAATAACGGTATGTCAAGGATACTCCACGAAAGAAACTTACTAACTAACATTTTAAATACATGTCAATGCATCAAACCAAATTGAGCAAGATTTAAGTGTTTGTTAAAGAGGCATATTTATGTTTTTACTTGGTAAGTAGGTTACACCATAACAGAGTTCCACGTAACGTAAATAAATAAGCAGAGTTATGCTTTAACAACTTAATCTTTAAAAATAATTAACTATATTTAACGGCAAGGAAAATGCGATCACGTATGGGTTGGAGGTTAATTGTTAACCATAAAAGTTATAAAAATTATTTAGAAGTGTGTAGCTAAATGGTCGCTTAAGGCCATAGCGCAGACGGTCACTGTCCGTGCTGCAGATTTAATTCTATTAAACGTAGCCTTTCTGTTTCTCTCTCAATGTAAAAGTGCTATGTTTTGACAAAGTTCAGTAGGGAACCTAATTTTTTAACCCCAAGCGCAAAAAGGAGGGGTGTATTTGTCATCATAGCTCCTAAACAGATGGACCAATTTTGATTTAGTTTTTTTGTGTGAAAGAAAAAGGTGACTCGATCAAGAGTATTCTTGGTTATAGTTCAACAAAATCTGTTCAGCCGTCCGAAAACCTCAGTTCTTTTCTAATTGTCGTTATAACGATTTTTCAGTAGGGGATATTTTAAAATTTTGAAGTACTTGTTAGTTCTTATAGATACGAATACCTACCAGTTATTACTACATTCATATGTGTCAGTGCTAAATGGTAAAGTTTGTTGTAATAGCATCAGAATGCAAGCGATTACGGCAGAATGGTACCGAGAGCGATTCATCTCAACCGATATTACGTATATGTATGTACGTTTTCCGTATAACTGATAATAATATACACTTGTTACTGTTAGTCGATTAACATCAATTCTTTATTTGATACCGATATTTTGCAGTTTGTGACGTTTTATAGACAACACCGCTTGGGTCCAAATATCAGTATTTGAACCTCGCTCGGTCGTGTCTAAAAAAACTGATTTAAAAACAATTAATTCTTGTGAGTGCTTAGGAACACGTGGGCCAGTTCTGAAAAGTCACTGGCACTATCTATGCCTTAACTAATAGAGTTTAATGTGCTGTAATATAATATGTGACGAGAAATAATTGCGTTGGTTAATATGTAGGTATATTACTTTAGAGCACTAATCCGGTGAACTGTGGGCACAGACACCCCTTTGTTGGGCTCTTATCAGAGACTCGACTGGGAAAATACTTCTTCCATTTTATTGAAGGCTACGGTAAATAGCACTACCTATACATATAGTGTAATGATTTTGCTGGTGGGTTCACAGAGTTTCTTGGGGTTAAAAAATATCAGTGAGTGTTATTAAGCACTTAGCCGTATAAAAATACACCCAGATGATATTTAAAAAAAAACCAATCCAAAGTTTTCATGATCAGCTTGTATACAATGCTTCAATATAAGCAGTAAAGAACGTATTTTATAGATATCGATTTCTCGAAAACTGCGTTGTTCTGCGTATTTCGTATCTCACACGATATAGTAACTCGCATTCAGCATTCAATAGAATTACTCACTTTGCTATCTTTAAACAAATCCAAAATAGTCTATACCTTTTTAGAAATGTTGAAAAAAATACATAATTCTTATCATTAATGGATTTTATTTTAATACAGTTATTTTACTCTAAGTGTCGATGTATTTTATTTTGACCCATTTGCTTACGGTTTATATAAGACAACTCGCACATTATGAAATATTCCATGTGTCGTTGAGGTTTAACCAACATAATATTTACACTCTGACTCGGAATTGTATACCTAGCGTTTTTATTTGTAAATGTCACAACAATAGACGCAATGACAGCTAGCAAGCAAATTATTAATTTTATATACTTATAATGTAAGAACTAGTTTCACTGTTAAGCCGCTTCTTTGCATTGCATTACGCGGCCCTAACCCTTCCCTTATTCCCGTCCTTCCCCACTCCCCCTCTTCTCCTACTCCCACCTTAAAGGGCGGCAACGCACTTGTGACTCTAGAGTTGCAGGTGCCCATGGGCAGCGGTAGTCATTTACCATCAGGTGACCCGTCTGCTCGTTTGCCCCCTATACCATAAAAAAAAAAAGATTTTAAAACAAGAGATTTATTTTGTGTCCCATAGTAATAGTATGGTGGTGCACGCATAGCGGTCAACTGCAATCGGTTTTTGCTGCAGTATCAACTAGGCGAGCGCGGAGGATCCCCTTCTTAGCGTGCATGCATCCTGCATCCAGTACTTATGGATGCGCCGTAGTGACATTTTTAATTTTTTTAAACCAAAGTTACAAGCACATGCTACTAACTAGCCAGCAATCCATGGCGGTACTGAAATAAATTTAAGCATAGACGCAGTGCGTGTTTGTAGGGGGTTTGGAGTTTTGAGATAATAAAAAAAATAAAATATAATCAATACACAAAAACTGACGAATGATGACTATAATAATAATACAATATATTAAGTTATTTTAATATGTTAAATTTGCATACTATTTTGATGGTTAACTGGGCTTTTTCGTCTTATATCAAACTCGTATTACCACACTATGTAGAGTACCACCTCATTTAAAGCAATAAATAATTTGAATTTACTTAACCTCGCGTTTAATCAGTACGTGCTAAGATTACTATTTTTAGTTTATATGTATGTATATTCTCTTTTAAGGTAATGTTTAGGTGTTTATAAAAAATTGTAGTTCTTTGAACTAACATAACTTTTTTTTTTCTTTTTTAAAAAGACAACATTTCCCGCATTAGGAATTACTCCTGTATCGCGGGGAACTTTACAAACATACAAATAACGGACACAAAGAAAACCCAGACTCGGGTGGGAATCGAACCCACGACTTATGGCATAGCAGTCAGGGTCACTGACCACTAGGCCAACAGGCCAGTCTTTGAACTAATAAAAATCCATTTCTACATATTTCTGGAAAATTTCCAAAAATTTTAAGTGCAAGTAAGAAATACATTAACTTGTTTAATGCAGGCATGTATTAAGACCACTGTATAGTGTCATTACAACTGGTTTCACTTTGCCCACTTTTGGCAAAACATCTTTTATTACAATAATACAGCCGACACGGGTGTGTAAACGGCGCGTGCGTTACGCAAAAACGATGGATCATGTAGCATTGTTTGTTATTATAATCGTGGGGTTCTCAGTTCGTATGTAACGTCTTTGAGATACTGTGGTACTTGAATATTATTATATAATGTTTTGCATTATGACCATTTTCTACGAATGAAGCAGCGACTTTTCTCAACCCTCCCGCGCGGTGGGATTTACAGCAATTATTTTAATATATTTTTCTATTTTAATTTTTTTTTTAAAAGATTACTAATAACGTGGGTCACACATTACTAGTAACCTCGTTAACCCCTCCAGCTAAGCTTAACGCTTGTGTTAGGAGTGGGTTCACGATGGTAGGGCACTGGGTGGGGTTCGAACCCGCAACCACTTGACCGCAAGTCCGACGCCTTATCCATTACGCTACCGCCGCTTTAATTTTAATTAAATTAAGTTTCCGCTACAAGTCACGACTCCAAAAACACCCAAACCAGCTTGCAGGACAGCTCACCATTCTCAAAACAACTCGTCGACTGAAAAAACGACGAGACTTATTTGATGAGTATAGTCGCTAATAATTGGCTGAATACGTAAAATAAAGGGTAGGCTCCACTGGGAGTTCTCTAGCACCCTAAACAAGATCCTGCCTACACTTCATCAGCTCATGGTCCAGGTGACTGATTGCAAGATAATAAAAGATAAAAAAAAATGTGGCGTATTGAGCGGATAGCGTTTTAGGTAATACAATACACACCACTAGCTCAATGAAAAGCTACCAGTTTTTAAACTTTTGATTTAGTTTTTTGGGTGCAAAATTCCATTTCGTGGCATTTCATAACCACTACATTATTTGCAAATATTTCAGTAATTTTACCCATTAAACCATTCCAGGTTTATTGACGTTTCTCTAACTGAGGGTAAGATGTCGTCGGTGCCACGCACTGGCAACAAGGTTCTTGTTAGTTGTGCGTTGCCAACCAAACGCAAAATTTCTTAGGCGCCCCTACTAGGAAGCAGAAAAATCCAGGACTACGGTAGTACGTCCAACTATCTACGGTATACAATAAGTTACTCCTGTCCTGCGTACCCCCTTACAAAAAAAAAAAAGTGTCTGACTTTTTTAAAGAAAAAAGTAATGACCCATGTGGTCTATCAACGGATTTATCAGGACGGGTATTATATTATAAAATAAAAAATGTTTCGAAATATTTTCGGGCAAATATTTAAATAGAATTAAGTAAATTACATTTAAATATTCCTTCATCCCTTTTTTACTAATACACGCGTACTTATCAAAAATAGTTAAAAATTTATAACAATAAAACAAGTTTGTGAATATGTGACCTCAATGCCTTTCATTGATATGCAAATAGTAATGTGAACAAATTGGTTTTTCTAAACGTTAGAACCACAATACGGGTTTTACCAAACCTCCTTCATATTAGGTAAACGGACAACAACAAAAATAATAATTTTGAGATGACTAATAAATAATTATAATCGGACAATAAGGTTTTACAGTATTAATAATTATGAGTTTGAAGGTATTAGTAATTACGATTTTGAAGGTACACACGTATTGTCATTTACAGTTTTGCATACTAAGGTTGAAAACAAGACAATCCGTATGATTGCATCGGTTATCTGTGTACAATACACACATTTTAAGTTGACCGGGTTAATGTTGGGTTTACTAGAGGCTGCGCATGATGAAGAGTGAACAACAAAGTATATGCCTCTATCCCACTCCCCACCATTCTAGGATTTACTACAGACAATGCCTTTCTCAGACCTGCCTTTAGACACCATTTGGATACACAAACGTTAATTGCGACGCCCCTTGCGGCTAACTTCAACTCGGTCAAAATCGCATCAACTAATGTTTGTGTTCTGGAATGTGCGTTGCAAGAATAGAAGTGTTCGATATTTAATGCACTACCTACAACACAGAATCAGTAGTTTTAAACACCAATTAATCTATTCACGGGCCCTGTTTTTCATTTGGAACAATAGAACGATGCGAAACACCGCATTGCAGTCATCCTACGAATCAACGAGAGGCCCATTACAGCAAGCTGCCCAAAGGCAAAACTATTAATTATAGAAGGTCGAGCCTTCATTCAAACTTTGATTTATTAGTTTTATTACAGACGATCAATCTACTATTGTCTTAGTTTTATTCATTGAGGATATGAAGCCTTTACTATGAATTAATACGAATTACATGCGTAAGGTTTCTGTTTGGATTAATGACGTGATCACTGAGCATTTTTTTTTCGTAGCGATGTTCAAGGTGACTGCTATTTGGAAAGTGATTGATTAGTTTGTTAACATTGCATCTTCTGTCAAATACAATACGCAAAAGTTTATAGATTAATTCAGAATATGGACAATGGGCATCTTGACACAGAACGTAAAAATACATAATACATAAGAAGAGATAGAATTTTGCAATAAGGCCGCCCTTTGTACATTATCTGTATGATAAATGTATGCATGATACTTCTACTGTAAGACTGGTGTACAAATAAAGTGCTATCTATCTATAATCATTAATTGAAATATAGATAAGTTTATAGCAAGAAATAAAATCATCAATAATTAAGTAATTCATCTGAAAATGAGTTCTGCCATCTCATTTTTTATTGTGTAATAGAATGTTTTTATATATTTGGTATCTAATAATTGTATAACATATATTAGCCCGTAATTTCATGAGCACAACTTATATTTTTGTTTAATACCCTAAATACTAGTTAGAATTTAAATGCTAAGAATTTTGTTGAGTGTGAATCGGCAAGCCTGCAAGCAAGAATCCCACTAATATTATAAATGTGAAAATTTGGATAGATGGATGGATGGATGTTTGTTACTCTTTCACGCAAAAATTACAGAACCGATTGCGATGAAACTGGGTATGTTGTATGCTGGAGACCTGGATTAACGCATAGACTACTTTTTATCCCGATATTCCCACGGGATCGAAACTTACGCGGGTGAAACCGCGGGGCGCTGCTAGTATTTTATAAATGAAATAAATGTATTAAATCAATGCATTCCCTTCTAAAATTTTAAAATAAAGGCTGCACAAGTGTAAATATTAAGAATATGTCGTGCAACATTGGTCACTTGTAGCAATGAATATTGTAATTATGCACACATAAAGCTATTCGAGAGCTACAAAAGCGGTATTTTAATTAGTACCTAAGTAACGGCTGGAATGTCACAATATTCTCACGGGTTGAAATGAAAGTCGCTCGACTATTCGCTTTTCTTCCGCCGATAGCGCTTGGACGTACAAATAAGGTCATTTAGTGGCTAATACGATGCACGTAGATCGTAAACGAGGTTCATTACCTTTTAGAAATAGTGGCGTAAATTAATTCTACTATTGATGTGGTTTCCTTCACAAAAATATTTTCTCTTTCAGTTTAATTTTCAGGTAATCGCGCAGGAACTTTAATACAACGGAAGGATAGTCCGATCAGGCTAAGTGTTCATGCCTGGTAAAGGAAGGAGAACTTCAGTAAACCGAAAATCATTGGGAATGCTGAACGAGTGGGATTATTCCCTTACTACCAGGACCGACGAATACTCCTGTTGCCGTTGTAAGAAGACAGCGCAACAAAGCTCTTCGTGCTACATGGCTGCGATGTTAATACTTGTTTTTTTCTAATACAATATTTCTTATTACGGGAATTCCCTTGATACAAGGTTAATTTTTAGGGTTCCATAACCGAAGGGTAACCAACGGGACCCTATTACTAAGCCTCCGCTGTCTGTCTGTCTGTCTGTCAGCGGGCTGTATCTCATGATAGGTAGACAGTTGAAATTTTCACAGAATATGTATTTCTGTTGCCGCTATGGCCACAAATAATAAAAAAGTACGTACATAGTATTAAATCTTGTACGATGATGTGGAACCCTTCATGCGCGAGTCCGACTCGCACCTGGGCGGTTTTTTTAACACGTTTCACTTGTAACTGACTCTGTAAACAACTCTTGGAAGTCAGTTTTAACCTACTTCTAATTGTCGTATCAAAATGAAACTTCGTATGTACATGTAGTTTGGATGACAAATAATTTGGCATCTTGAAGCTGAACTGATTATGGAGCCAGGTGGATAATGGAACTTTTCAGTGGGTACTAGTAAAACCCTTCCGAGTTTCGGCACGTATGATTCGTTTTGAGGAGTCCAGATTGGGCTTGTTAACGATGGATGGATGAAGGCAGGAGGCGAATAGTGGAAGTGAAAGATATTTTCTTTTAATTCAGTTTTACTATTTTACTAAATTATAATTATATATGTCGCATCTTTGGTCATTAGTACGGATGCTTAGAGCGCCCTCTATAATAAATTTACCGGAAAGGAACACAAGCGCCATCTATCGGCGTTACGCAGAGTCTAGGCGGAGGGTGTTGGCGTGCCGAGTTCACTTTACGTTTGGTCACTGCCGAGTCAACACTAGCCCAGGAACTGTACAGTGTTTCTTTGCGTGTTTGCAATACATATAATACGTTTGCCTCCTTTAATAAAAAAAACAAATTCACACACATCAGTGATTAAGTGTCAAAAGGGAGTTTTCTCATGGCCCGTACCCACTTTGTGCCTAGTCTTGTGCCTGAGGATTCTACATATAAATAGCACGGAGTTACACTATCCCTATTGAAAGACACTCATGTATTCAAGGTTTCCGTCACATCCATCATGTATGATAGATTTTCCTGTTATTGCAGTTTTATAAGATTAAACCATCACTTATCCCCTCATATAGTCGATCAATGACGCGTATGTTATATTAAATGCCTTTGGAAAGAATTTCGTTGGAAATATTTATGATAGATGACTTACGTGTAAAAAGACATGTTATGTTAAGTGATTTCTTTTATACCCTTAGAGTGCCAAAATCATCTGATGGAAAGTATTTTCTGTAGTAGATCATTATTAAAGATTTTGTGTGAGAGATATAAATAAAGAAGTGGAGCCTCCTGCCGCGACGGTGTCAGGCGTGAGTGTGACGCCTGACACCGTCGCGGTACGACGCTTCACTCCTTGAAAAACGGACCTCGTCGGATCCGAAACTAGTCGGGCATCCCCGAAATACAAACGTGACTAAAACCGTATAGTTTCTAATAAACATGAATACCACTCACAAAGTTTTTATTGTAACATGAGAGATATAAATATTTATCACTACATTATAAAACAAAGTCCCACTTCAACACGACGCAACAAGTTTGGCCATTCCACTTCAATACCGGATCCAGGAAGGGATCTACCATACCAGATAGCCGGACCTATCGCAAAAGGTCTTTAGAATAATCCTAAGCAATGTCGTTTTACGTCATACTTACGACTTACGATATACTTTCGGTTGCGTCAAACGGATACGAATGGCCTCAGCTCACAGACATTGATGGCCTATTTCGTATGTACGTAACGCTGACACAATAGTTGGTATTGGACGAAAGAATTTACACGGTTATTTTAAAGTAACTGACAACTGAGGCTTCGGTCGCACGGTCATGACAGTGACAATAACTTTTAGGGTTCCTTAGACGAACAAAAGAGAAATTGTTATAACATTGTGGGTAAGTCAGTCCTTTTATTTGGAAGCTTGGGCTAAAAGATCTTCGGCTTCAGGGCGGGGTAGAATGCTATTCGATAGTCGATGAGGCCTTTTTTTCCACAGAAACCTCTACGGGTCATCATCTCAGGAGCTAACGGTGAAGTGGTATGTCGGAATCGAACCGACTAAAACCACACGGTGTTCCGTCACAAATGGGTCTATTGCACGGGACCCGGTTATACCCTAAAAAGGAAGCCTACGAGAACCCCTGCAGACTTTGACCGCCTGAGTGCCGAGATTTCCTTCCTAATTATACATGACCCTCAACCGTAGGACCCCAACGACACCGTGGGGTTGATATTAGGATTCAGGTGCTGCCCGCTTCGGTTTCTACATATAAAAAGAAGACCCATCCCTAATTTAATAAGCAACATTCTTACTGGCTACAGAACCCTTCACCGTACAGATGCGATACGCTGTGGGTTTTTTTTCCACTTCAATAGCCAACAAGAATGCGGCTTACTAAATGATAAACGGTTATTCAAGTTGAACTTTTTGCAGTAGAAGGTAACAAAAAAATCAACGACATTGTAAATATAAAACTTAATATAATGAAGTTTATTAAAGCTTGGAGTACAGTCATCAACTGATAAATTTCGGTCACCAAGATTTTCACATTTTTTAATTTAAACCTAGTACTAACTTTTAAACTTTCGCGTTCCATGATATAATTATGTATTCACACGGGAATTAACGCGATCACGAAAAGGTATTACATACCTCTGATGGAAAATGGATGGAAGACGGAAGATGGTTACGAGTTATCTACAGCGTGGAATCCAGTGATAAAAATCATGCCACCTCGGTTTTATGCCCAGTTGGGTGAACACCAGAATAGATACACATCGGTTTGTTTACAGAATAGGGACACTGTTAGTATAGTATGTGACGGTACATGGCGAAACAAAAATATCGAAAATGTGCGGGTGGATGAAGAACCTTGTACCTCACGATCTCGACGACGGAGGGCATGCACCGCTGAGCCAGTCAGCCTGTGACCACGGCCAGTGCAACCTGATCGAAACGTCAGGCAATTCAGAGGTATGTGATTGCGTGAATTCCCGTGTGAATACAAAATTAAACCTAGTAGTTGAGTATAAAATTGAGATTATCGTTATTTTGCCTCAACATTTACACAGACATAAATTTGATACACTGACTGTATAGTTACATATATACTCTGATAATTGGTTACTAACCGACCTATAATTAACGATATAATTTTATCATTTCGCACCGGTTCGAGTTCGCGGACGCTAGATCAAAACTATAATTAGAACACTAATGGCAATATTCTTCCTAACTGAACTGCTAGTTATGCTAATAAATAATCGAAAAGAATATTAACAAGAATAGTAATATAAGTACTTTATATATTTTTTACGCTTAGAGTATTATAATTTGTTGCCGTAAAAGTAAACGAGTCAATTGTAGACCTAATTGACATTGTCCATAGAAATATTCCAATTAGAACAATCAGATAAAAATAATTGATACAGGGTAGGCAAAACCGCGTGTGAAAACCGGAAGCGAGACAGAAGCGAAAAGCGTTTAAGGATTATGTCACGTCTATATTCTAATGGCACTGTACTTTACCACAATACAAAATATATTAACAAAATATGTAATCTCAGGTCTAAAGTTTAATTTTAACATTTGTTATACATTACTTGTTATGCATATCAAATGTAATAATGTCGTTCTGAGTTCAAATAGTAAAATTAAATATATGACAAAAATAATATCTTCAATCTTAAAGATTTTGGATTTTAAGTAAGTGGTCATTTTACCAACTGATATTGTGACAAGTGTGGTTTAAGCCTTACAATTATTTTTGCAAAAATATATATCTGGGTCTACTAGGGCCCCTCGAAAAGATTACTTTTCCCTACTTTCTTTTTTCTTTCCCTTTCCCGCGACCACAGCTCCTAAAAAATAAATAAAAATACTAATAAACAAAAAAAAAATAGTAATATCCCTAAATCGGTTAAATAACCAACTACGATAGTCCTTACAGATACTTTTAACTTGAAGGTCCCTTTTTTTTTGTTACGAGGTGGATCCTCATGGATGTCCTTCGCCTTGGGGGTTTGTCAGTGTTTCACTGCTTGCCCATGATCGGGGGAGCGAGAATCGCTATTGCATTCTTCCGCAACAACTTTAAAGTCCTTGCATTTACCCCCTTCTAAACTAGTTCAGAAAAATTACTTGTTAGTACGCAACGAACTTTTTTATTAATACTTTCGAAATTATTAGGTAAATTACAAATCGAAAACCAGTTGCGGTGAACTTAACGAAACAAAACCAGTCCGTAAGTAATATTTAAATGTCAGCCTCGTAATAAGATCTTCGCTTATCATTACAACGTCACTCACTCCAACGATGACACGTTTTGTCCTCCATAAACAGTCATGGTGTATTAACATCCATTTACAAATATACGTCATGAATTCTGAATTTGGTGCGGCACAGTACCAGCTGTGTTGAAATGACAAGTGAAAGTATTAACAGTACAAGTGTTAATTTGATTTAAAAATAAATATTTGCGTTGGTTGGTTTCGTTTTATGATTGCCTTGATACTTTGATAGTCCCGTTAAGTTTCAGCTTTACAAAATAAGATATCAAATTAAATAAAAAAATAATCAAAAAAAAATAAAAAAATGTGTGCATAACCGATAATAGCGTTAAATAAAGGTTGAGCGTGTGATGGCATTTTCATCAGACAGGTAGATAAGGAGGTATGGCACAGCAAATTTTTGCTCGAATAAGAACTTCCCACCGGGGGAGGACTTTCCATCCTGCAAAACAGCGGTTAGGTAGCACTACTGGTGTAGTTAGTTTTGTTCTGATGGTTAGTAAGGTTGTCTAAACTGTTTGTAATGGGGGAATAGGGTGTCTGACTGATGACTGGTTTCGCAAGTATACCAGTAATTGTTTCCCAACTTAGTTGTATACTGCCGTGTTCCTATAATCAAGAAACGAATCGTCGTTTAGCTTACGGACGGTTAAATTTCGTAGAATTTTCAACGAAAATTTTACTGTCCGTAAGCAAAACGAATTATTTCTTGACTATAGAAACGCGGCATTTGTATATAAAAAAAGCGATTAATATCATTCCGATTTAATCGCATAAAATTAACCAGAAAAGACCAGATTTATTACCCCACCGTTAAAACACCCTTTAAAATTGTCCGTTTTGGTCGGTAAATGTGTCTGCTCCAATTTCATTACAGCGTGGCCGTTGAAGCTTTCACAGCGACTTCAATACGTAATTACGTTTAAATATACTGTCCTGTTCCTCCATTAATATTAACGTTTCCAACTTTGCATATAAAAAAACCACTTTATTTATTAAAGAGTTGATAACAAACTCAAGTGGAGATTATAATCATACTTTTATTAACTAATATTATAAATGCTGAAGTGAGTTTATTTGTTTATTACGCTTTGACACCTTAACGATTCAACCTCATGGCATTTTGCATACACCTTATCAGGGTAAAGAAGGACATAGGAAACCTTTCATGCAAGAAACAGTACTGTTCCCTAGGGATAGAAAAAAAACTTTAGGCGTTTCGTCCGGCTTGACAGAATGTACATTGACGCGAACGTAGTCGCGAACCAAAAATTGTATTAAATAATAACAGATCTAATATTTAATTTGCAAATAAATTGCAGTCAATCCAACGTAACGGTAAACAAAAATGTATACTACACGATATATACATAAATAATAAATATGCCTTATACATAAATATAAATATTAAGTCACAATTTACACATCTAATACGGTAGATAAGAATTTTTAAGTCCCGTCTCACAAACCCAGACGCATAAATATTGATCTATTAGAAACATTTAGCTTAATGAGTAGACCATTTATCCCCAAGGCTGAGCACAGAGGATATAAATCTTGCAAAACAACGGATATGAACAGGAGATTGAGCGGATACGAGACCATGACATACAGGCAAGGTTACGTAGAGAAATGGAACAGTTATGCGAGATTGAGTAAGAATAATGTGTGACGTGAACAGCGATATTGTTGTAAAATGGTATTTCTAATGACATTAATTCGTATATATTTGGGTATATCAAGACTGGGTATACTCTTGCTAACTTATACTATAAGTAGAACAAAAATAAATATGTAGTGGTTTTAACAAGTTAAATGCAAACTAAAATAGATTGACATTTCATAATGACCGATGATCTTATAAGTATTTTCGGGTTTTGGACGGTTTTTACTTGTGTTCGGTCTCGGTTACATTAAACCTCAAGTTATTTCAATGCGGTTTGTGCATCGATATTAGCTAGACTATAATTACAACTTTTTAATTTATAATGTAAATCTTGTGTTCACTGCTCGAGCAATTAAATTGTAATAGACATGGTGTGATATGTATATAATATGTAATAGATATGTAATTTTATTATAATTGATATGGCGGTTAAAAGATTACATTTCCAGTGGTTTCACGCGTTTATTGTTTCCGAAAATAAAATCAGTAGGTTGATATAATGGGGCTAGATAGAACCCTGTAACAGATACATGCACGACTTGAAAGCAATAAGATTTTCTATGATACAAAGGCCTAGTAAATGCTTATAATTTCTAGATTTTTTCTTAAAAAAGTACTGGACATGCCGCTATATATCTTTACTTGGATAAATATAAAATACAACGTATTTTTTTATTGAAAAATTGACCGAATCCGTACGATTTTCCCTTAACGGATCGTACTTAATTTTTTTTATTATCATATTGTGTCACAAATGTATTTTTTTATAGCAATAGTGACTATCCGTTCGTGTCGTGTTCAATCCTGTTTGTTACTTTTTATGTATTCAAAAAGCTTCCAGTTTTGTTAGCTTAACCGTAAAAATAATTGTAGTATTTATTTACTAATAAAATTGGACGCAGATAGGTACAAAATATAAAGTTGGTTGATGGAAGATCATAGTGATCAATCTTGTGGCTTCCAATTCTAATCGGAACAACCATTTTTCTGATATTCACGAATAGTAGACGGTTTTCCTTAAATATCATGTACCTCGTTTGATATAGATTGATGACTGGCCTATTGATCGATTTTGTTAAGTGAGTAGTGCATGACAGACAAAAGTCAAAAAAACATGCATCGTTGAAAAAAGCGTCTTATTATAATGTATCAAGGTTACTATTAAGAAATTAAAAATATAATCGTTCAGTCTCGCGACCCACGTATGGCTGTCATTAATATTCTTATTGTCTAATAGCCCCCACGTCACGCCGGACGCGCGCGTGTTTCCTTCTAAGTGGCGGTCATTCGGTCTAGATGTTTTGGGACTACACGGTCAAATGACAGTCAAGTCCGATTCGACTAGCGATTGATATATCTATTTAATCTAATATGAATAAAAAGTTGTTCTCTGGTGAGCGCATCGAATGAGAACAGCTGAACCGATGTAACTAAGAAATGTTAATTATAGTTCGAATAAAGTTTTTAGGGCAAGAAATATTTGAAGAGATTTCTTCCATAAAATTATAACAATTTTTTTTGGACAACGTCAGTCGGGTTAGCTAGTAAACATATAAATAGAAAAGCGTGGCTTTTGAAACCAAGATTTTATATTTGGAAAAGCGTCTCTTGGCTATTTTGTTGATTGATAACTTAGAGTAATATCTATAACTGGTCTTTGATACAACTGTTTCTTTTTCTATCTGACGAAGCAGTGATGCGAGGACGCTGATAGGTAATACCAAGCTACTAAGCTCTTATCTGTCTAAAGTAATTTTGTTAGAGGGTTTTGCTCGCACATTGCCAGCGTAGTTCTGATGGACTCTACAAATTATTTTAATTTATAATAATTAATATACTAAATGTGAATGTGAGTTTGTTTGTAAAGCCTTAATACACCTTTTCAGGGTTACAGGCAAGGAAGGGCACTTTTTAGTCAGAAAAAAGTACTGTTATCGCGAGCGAAGTCGAAAGTAAAAGCTAGTAACTTATAATTGGATGTAATTTGTATGCTACGTAAAATTACCTACTCATCATTGCATATCAGCGCTACTTCTAACATACCTATGCCATTCGATAAGGTTCATGAACAATTTAATTTATCAACAGAATTAAGAAGCATTTCAAATCTAATCATCACAGATGGGGAATTATAGAGGAAATCAGTATGAACGTCCAATTACGCGGCAGATAGGATGACAGGAAGCTTTCAGCTGATTGGACGGTGTAAAAGGGTTAGCGCCCCATGGTTCGGGGCTCGGTTAGGGGAGGTTGAAATATTAGAATTTTGGCTCCCTCGCCTTACGTGCGATACAAGATCCTATGCAGCCTTTTTCTTTTGAATTTATTTACCTTCCTTCATAAGCTTGCTTAAAGAGTCTGAGGTACTGCAATTTAGTTTCAAATAGAAAAACAATTGAAAAATGGTATTATTATTATTATTAGACAACATTAGTAACGTTACATATAAATGCGATACTTGTGTGTAAACCAGGGATGTTGCGGATGCATATTTTTTCACATCCGCGGATGCGGAGGCGGATATTTGAAGGTTAACATCCGCGGATGCGGATCTTAGAATATTTTATTAGAACTAGCATCTGCCCGCCACTCCGCTCACGCTAATGAGCCGACACAAACCTGGGCCCTAAGTCTGCTATTTCAGTTGTGTCACAATGGTCTCACAATTACTTGATTTTGACAGTTGTGAGATTATTGTGACACAATGGAAAAAACAGACTTAGGGCCCTGTTTTTCGGGGATAAATTGCATCTAAGATTTTAAACGACGCGTCGAATCTTGTGACGAGCGATGGTATTATATAGGGTTTTGTCTTTCTGTTACATTAATTATTGTCATACTTATTGTTAACAAGTACCAACACTACAGATCACTACATATTTAAAACAAAGTCCCAGCCGTGTCTGTCTGTTCGCGATAAACTCAAAAACTACTCAACGGATTTTCATGCGGTTTTCACCAATAGATAGAGCGATTCATGAGGCAGGTTTTGATTTATAATTTGTTAAGTTTTGTGTAAATTGGTTGAAATATGATGTTCAACTGTGGGAGAGCCATGCTTCATATGAAAAAAGGCCCTGCTACCCGTTATTATTTATTGTTATACAGTTGTAAAGGCATGTACACTTATAAGGGCTCGAGTTTAGCTTTTTAAAGGCATAGTACTTTTAAAAAACAAGTATAAAAAATGACTTTTCTTATCTCTAATTAATATTGACACATTAATAAATGTTAGAGAAATTAAATTCTTATATTGCATGTCAGATAAGCCAGGAAGTACTTAGGCTTATCATAAGTTGTGGTCGGTGTTAATATAATAATACGTATAGCGTTTGTTTACTTCGCATAACATAAATGAGTAGCAGTTTATCGTTTCACAAGGTCTTCTGAATCAAAACGTATGGCAGTGTATTACCGTTACCAGGTTATTATTTACGCATATAATATTGAATAGAATTCTAGGTGGCCTATAGATGGCTTTTTTAGGCCACAATAAGAAACAAAAACCAAAGTATTGCCCTTCCTATCAAATGCTAGAGCCGTCATAATCTGGGAATCACAGAATCTCCCTTGAAATCACATGTCTTCGTATACGACGACATGTGATTTGTATGTTGTATGTTGTGATGTGTGAAGTAAAATTTTAAGATATCCTATAAATCTGAACTACTAAGAAAATAGATACGAATAAGTTGATAATGCAAAAACATTATTGTCACCCTTCCTGGTAACAAAAAATGAGGTATCTGATAAAACTAAACTTACTAAGAAAGTAGAGACAAACAAGTTGTTTTTTTATTGTAGGTATAGGGGGCAAACGAGCAGACGGGTCACCTGATGGTAAATGACTACCGCCGCCCATGGAACCTGGAACTCAAGAGTCACAAGTGCGTTGCCGGCCTTTAAGTTAGGAGTAGGGGAAGGTGTTTAGGGCCTCGGGTAACCTCACTCACTCAGCGAAAAGCAATGCACAATGCAAGCATTGCTTCACTGCCGGTTTTCTGTGAGGCCGTGGTATCACTCCGGTCGAGTCGGCCCATACGTGCCAAAGCATGCCTCTCCCACGATTTGGTTTGATGTCAATAAAATAATTTTAGTTTTACTAAACTAAATAATACGCTTTAATGGCGAACCAAAATAAAAATTAACAGACCATCGTTACTAAGATCAATCTGTTCAACTAGTCAAGACGAATCATATGAGCCCAAACTCGAGAGATTTACTGAAGAGTTCCACTATCCATCACCCAACTCCATCATCATGTCAGCTCGAAGATGCTAAATTATAGCATTGTCATGTAAACTACATATGTCATATACACACTAAGTTTCATTTTGATACGACAATTAGAAGTAGGTTAAAATTAACCTACAAGATTTGTACACATGGTTACAATAATAAGGCGTGTTAAAAACACCGATTCTCTTATCTCGGCTATCCTTGTAGTCTGTAAGCTATTACTATTGATATCACTATCTAATATAAATACATACACCACCTTGGGAAGGTTATGTATATATAAAAAAATTGATAAATACTTCATACAAATTCTTCGATTTTTTAACAAATTTAAAATAAAGCTTTGTTGGTTAACAGGGCGTCAGAAGCATGAATGTTGAAAGGAATGTAGTCTTTACGAAATAAAGTGGCATTCGAAGAAGGTATGGAACTGTTACGCGGGCCGATTTTGAAGAGGTTTTAAAAAAATACTTTCTAGAATAACAGCGATTTATTCTTGAGATACAGAGGTGTAGATGTATGTATATATTGGCACACGCAAAATATACTGACATGAGTACTCGCGACGGAAGATGGTTGCGGACTGACGAGCACGGAGATAGGACTGGTACATTGCAAAAAGCGCTGACAAGCCACCTTTGTGAAGTAGAGGGCTACTCCATCCATTCAGCAGGGATAGGGATGGCCTATGCACTTTTGGGAACATTGGGCATTCGTAACAGCCCCCCGATTTAGAGTAAACTACACATTTATATTTGGAGTTTACGGGAATTTAAGAAAATATTTTGAAGTTAACCAATTCGGAGAGCAGGAGGAGGAATAGGGACATTTTCATCTTCTGACTGAGGGTCTGAATTAGTTGTGGTGATTTTTCGTTTAAATATAATATTTTTCCGTATGCCAATTTTACAAACTTTGTATACAATAATAATAATAATTACAAACATGATTATAATAGTAAAACTAAAATAGTAATTTTGGTAAAGTCCAATATGCGGTTTTTCTATGATATTGTTCAAATCTTTTAGGACTGTAGGGTTATCATATGCTATTGAATCTAAATCTACATGTTTAAGGTTAACGACAGGTAAATTAGGAACATATTTATTATAAGCTAAAACATTACAGCATGAATCATTTAGAATATTAAATGTAGGGATAATTGGTTTTAATTGGATTACATAATGGTCCTGTGACGTTAAACGAGTGTCCTTACAATAAGCGATACAACTAGGAGGTAAGTATAATATTCCATTTCCACTTAAATCTATCTCATTCAATTGAGAGTTATTACATTCTAAACTTATTTTAGTTTTTTCAGATAGTATATATAGCCATCTATTGTTGCGGAGCGGCTGCCAGATATCTAAATGACCTTGGATAAACTTAGTTTCACACATCACGGGAACAGAGGTAAGTACTTTTGTAATGATTTCTGTTTCGCAAGTTGGTGTAGCTGAAGAAGAGTATATTACAGAGGTTTTGCAAAGATAGTGATCCTTGTTAATTACTTTACAAGAGTCTATGTTATCTAGATTGCAGTAAGTTGATTTGTCTTTACTGATACCAATATATTTAGAGGTTGGAACTATGGTTACATATGATGCTGAATTTTCGTTACTATGTGGAATTGGAATTGGTAAGTTATGATAGAAGTTTAAATTTGCAGTATCGACTAAAGGAATCTTGATAGTGAACACTATTTTTTCCTTGTTGAAATAACTAGATATCTCGGAAATATTTAGGATAGTATGCATATTATTTAAACTCAGAAGAATAGGTAATTGTTGAGAGTTTGATAAGAATCTATAGTTATTGGCCAATTCCACATAAAGTTCTTTAGGTGTGAGAATAGTGGGGTATAATATGTTAGATTTACTGAACATAATTGAGTTAATAATGTCTTCGACCTTAAAAGATAAAGTTAAGAGGCTATTTTCTACCATCGAAATTAATTCTAGTATACGAGACCTTATACCTAATTCTCTGGATATGTTAGTTAAATTTCTGATATCTTCAGAAAGAGCATCAATGGCGTCTTTTAAGTGTTTTTCATTGACTGCTATATTGAATAAGGTGCGATTAAAAGAATTAATAGTAGACGTCGTAATTAAAATGTTTTCCTTCATGTAGAGAGCTATTTTCTTTTGGTCCATCTCAACTTCTTTTATGGCATTGTCGTAACGAATTGCGTCTTCTTCGTCCATGGTGCCGAATAGTTTCTTAGATACAGTGCCTATAACGCCTATCAGCGCAGCTCGCTTATAATGAGACAAATGATGTGAAGTGAGATGAGAAAAGGCTTCGTTATTGTGAACCAAATCATTACAACGAGTAAACAGTGGTTGAAAAAGATTACGACATTCTAAATAATCGAAAATTCCACTATTTCTGCAAAGTGCCAATGAATCATTGAAAAATAACTTAATATTATCAATGTGGGGACTTATAAAAGATATATCATAGGGAACTACTATATTAAGATAATTATCTATTACACTTAAGGAGCCTATAGGGTCGAAGTATATTCCGGCATTACTCTTCAAAGGCTGGATGAATTCTTGACCCGATATTCTCGATGCAAGTAGACTGTAAATGAACAATATATCTAAATCCTAGATTAGAGTAAAACTTAACTCACTTAAATAAAATACTGATACACATGGTGGAATCTATGTTTCAGACCTAGAAGCTAACTTTAACTCGTCGTAGTGATGGGTGACGTGACGTCTATTTATAAGGAGAGTTAAAGAATTCCTACCGTTAATTTTGACCACTTTATATGGTCCTTTCCAGACCGGCGAAAATGCTTTACGAAGACGTACATGGTTCTTAAGGTATACATAGTCTCCGACCTTGTACTTGACATGACGCGTATGGGCGTCATAATATTGTTTAGATCTTTCTTTGGATAATTGAATGTTATCTAGCGCTTTGTCTCGTGAAAGTTTTAATCGGTGGTTTAGGGCTTTTATGTATTCAGGATATGTGAGGTCTGATCGTAATTCATAAATGGAATCTGGAATAAAAGGTTTTTGACCGAAAAGAAGTTCATATGGTGTGAAATTTGTAGTAGAATGAACAGAAGTATTGTAAGCTAGCATTGCGGTGTAAACATACTTATGCCAATCGGAATGATTTTCGTTTACATACGATTTGAGGTACTCCTTGAGAGTAGAGTGGCTACGCTCAAGTGCACCTTGGGTTTGAGGATGGTATGGAGAAGACCAGATTTGTTTAATTTTCAGGAAATCGCATGTTCTTTTGAACAATTCTGCGGTGAAATTGGTGCCTTGGTCTGTTAAGATAGATCTCGGAATTCCAAAAATAGAAATGAAATGTACTAGACACTCACATGTTTCCTCTGCAGTTGCATTAGAGACAGGGTAAGCAAAAGAAAATTTGGTAAGGTCATCTTGTAGAGTTAGTATGAATTTGAGTTTGGGTAGCCCTGCTTCTGGAAGGGGACCTACGAGATCGAGACTTAGACGCTCAAACGGTTTGGTAGATGTAGTTGTTATCTGCATTGGAGACTTATTAATTTGTCTTAGGGCTTTATTGCATTGACACTGAGAACAGTTTTTCACGTATGTTTCGATATCGCTGCGCATGTGTTTCCAATAATACCTCTCCTTAATTCTATTAGTCATACGCGTTGATCCTAGATGACCGGCGATAGGAATATCGTGATTTTCGCGGAGTATTTTAGGTATTTCCGAGGGGATAGGATATATTATAGTGTTGTGATATATGTGGATTGGAATTTGAGTATCATTAAATATGTATCCGAACATATTGTATATCTTATACCAAACGTGTTTATCGAAAGGGTTACGGAAGTCACTAATTGCTATGCTTATGTTAGAATTATCTGAATTTTGTAATACCGTAGACTTTAACTTTAATAAGCATTTAAATAAATCTTCATGAGAACTGTTGTCGAAATGATAAACTTTAGTGAATAAGAAATGGACTTCTTTTCCTTTATGACTAAATGATAATAGAGAATGTAGTGTTCTCTCTTTATTGAGAAGTTCTTGGGAGTCGCTGACTTCACCTAAGATCTCTTCTACATATGGGTTAGAGTTATCGAGGTCTATTGAGGCTGGTATCACAATGTGTTTGCAATCGCTTTTAAGGATACTATCATTATGTTCTAGAATAACTGTATTGCTATTGAACTCCTTGTTAGTCATTGCTTTTAGGAATTTGCTGTAATTCTCGTCGGAGGATACGGGACTTGGAGTGGTTACAGGAAAGGTATCGGGAGACAGAGGAGTTTCTGTTGGAGGACTGGAAGAGTGACCAGGAAGCGCCGGCGAAACATCAAGCCCCGCGGGTAAGTCTTCATTTTCTAAAAGATCAACACATGGTAGGTCATCACTGTCAAGGTTTAAGGGTATATTAAGATCATCAAGCGTTAGGGGGCTAAATTGTGGTGATTGGTCATCACGAGCATTAGAGGTAGACGGTACCGGGTCAGATTCTAAAGGTTGAACGGGGTTTACCGGAAACCGAGATAAGGCATCAGCATTACTATTTATTCTACCCCTCTTATATTCAATATTGTAATCAAACTCCTCTAGCTTTAAACGCCACCTGATAAGGCGAGACCCAGGGTCTTTACAATTAAATAGCCATTTTAGTGGTCTGTGGTCTGTAACGATGGTAAATTGGTGTCCATAGAGATAAGGGCGAAACGTTTTGGTGCCAAACACGATAGCCAGACATTCTTTCTCAGTTGTAGAATAGTTTGATTCAGCTTTATTTAGGGTTCTGGATGCGTATGAAATCGGGTGGTCTTTACCAATTTCTCCTTGTGAGAGTATAGCGGATATCGCGTAGTTGGATGCATCACATGTTAAAATGAACGGTTTGGAAAAATCCGGGTATATTAATATGGGCGCAGAGATGAGTCTATTCTTTAGTTCTTCGAATGCAAGTTGTTCTTTGTTAGACCAGGCAAAAGGGGTGTCCTTTTTCAGAAGAGAAGTTAAGGGTTTAGCTATCTTGGAGAAGTCAGGGATAAATCTTCTATAATATGAGACAAGCCCTAGAAAAGATTTGGTGTCCTTTGGGCCTTTAGGCACGGGAAATTGAGAAACTGCTGTTACCTTGTCCGGGTTGGGCTTAACGCCTTTATCGGTTATGATGTGTCCAAGGTAACCTACTTCCTTCCGGAGAAACTCACATTTGTCAGGCTGAAGTTTTAGATTAAATTTACGGAGTCTATAGAAGATTTTGGAGAGATTTTCGATGTGACCTTGAAGCCCATGAGAGTATATGACAATGTCATCTAAATAAACATAACAGTGTAGGCCTTGGAGTCCTGCGAGAGCAGTATTCATCAAGCGTTGAAACGTAGATGGAGCATTTTTGAGGCCAAATGGCATTCTTTTGAACTCATAGTGGCCTTGAGGAACGGTGAATGCTGTTTTTGGGATGTCTTCTTCAGATATAGAGATCTGGTGAAATCCAGAACAGAGATCTAGCGTAGAGAAGTATTTACATTGGCCCAATTGGTCGAGAATCTCATTGATTTGAGGTATGGGATAGCTTTCTCCAATCGTAATATCATTAAGCTTCCTGTAATCAATTACGATGCGCCATTTTCTTTCGCCAGAAGAATCCATCTTCTTGGGAACGACCCAGATGGGAGAAGACCAGGGAGAAAGAGAAGGTTGAATAATGTCTTGGTCTAACATTTTTGTTATTTGGGACGCTACTTCTTGTTTGTGTATTTCAGGGAATCTATAGGATTTGACATTAATTGGTTCCGATGGGAGAGTTTTGATTTCGTGTTTAAGGAGATCAGTGGTTGTCAATCGGTCATTTGGTAAGTGAAATATATCAGAATATTGGGAACAGATATCATAGAGATTGGATTTCTCCTCGTCATTAAGGTGGTCGGTTCTGAGCATCTTCAGGACTTCATTTTTACGATCAGTATGTGATTCAGTGTCACTGAGGTGATAAGAACCCAGAGAAAGTTCGAAAGCTTGGTCATCAAGGGGTTCTATGTGTAATTTAATGTCAGAGTTTATTGTTATGGGTTCTTCGGAAGTATTTAATACGGAGATGTTGACTCTGTTGTTGTCTTTCACAGCAACTACACAATTAGCGACTAGAAGGCTATCCGAAATATGTTGGTCCATGATGAGCCCCACTTTACAATTAGGATCAGAAACGGTGCATTCCAAAATGGTTTCTGTACGAGGAGAGATTTGATATACCGGTTCACAGTATTTGAGTTTTGCGACTATGTCCCTAATTCGTAAAGTATTAGAATTATAATCGATTACGGCATCCAAGTCGTTCAAGAGGTTGTTACCTATTATACCATCATAGCATAGATTAATATCCTCGACTACATGGAAATCATAAGAAATGTCCGATTTCAAACTGTAAAACAACATTAGTTTAAAGGAACCTAAAGTACGCGTCGTTTTGTTCCCAGCATTAATTCCTACTAGTTGAATTATTTCATTTTTTAAGATAGGCATAAATCTCAGTGAGTTCTTCTTTATTAGGCTTACGCAGGCGCCTGTATCTACGAGAAACGTCAACCAACATTCATTAACTTGCGTTCTGAGGATGATGTGAGGTAAGTATCGATTATTAGAATTGGAAGTTATTTTAAATATTTTCTTATTTGCAGGTTCGGCGTTTGGCGAGGATGTAGCGGATCTGGAGGGTGTATTGGATACAACGTATGCGGTGGATGCAGTTGATACGGTGGGTGCAGTGGATACAGTGAGTGCGGATCCGGTGAATGCAGTGGATACAGCGGATGCGGATACAGTGGATGCAGTGGATACAGTGGGTTCAGTGGATACAGCGGATGCGGATACAGTGGATGCAGTGGATACGGTGGATACAGCGGATGCAGATACAGTGGATGCAGTGAATACGGTGGATACAGCGGGTGCGGATACAGTGGATGCAGTGGATACGGTGGATACAGTGGATGCAGTGGATACGGTGGATACAGCGGGTGCGGATACAGTGGATGCAGTGGATACGGTGGATACAGCGGGTGCGGATACAGCGAATGCAGTGGATGTATGGGTGTCCTTAGTATAATTAATGGCGTAGAAAGATTTGGGTCTCACGAGACACCGCCGTGAGCCCTTTATTCGTTTAAAGTCTCATTGGTTTCATCCGAGTATTCGTTCATGACATGGACACGGGCTTGTTGACGATAAGGTTGATTCTGTGGAAAATTTTGACGTGGTAGGTTGCTTCGCTGCTCTTTAAGTCTGTTATTATATTCCCGTTTCCTACATTCCTCAATAACATGCCCTAGATTTTTGCAATACTTACAGAATTTGGGTTGATTTTGGGACTGCACGTTATTGACATTTAGATTTCTAGGACTATCACTGTTACGACGTGGTTGTATCGGGTTTGATTGATTCGGTGAGTTACGCTTGTACATGAGTTTTTGTATCTTCTCTTCGGAGATTGCGAAGTTAATAGCTTCATTAAGGTTTTTAGGGGATTTACATCTAACTACGTTTGAAATTCGCGAATTTAATCCTATTAGGAAATGATGAAGGGCCAGGTCTTCCATGGCTGCGGTACGCCCTGGAGCTTCTTTAGCTTTAGTCAAAACGATCTCAGTCAGGAGTTGAGATAAAGTTTCTTCAATACGAAGCCCGAATTGGCTGACTGCTTCATTCTGCCCTTGTCTACTGTCTTGCAGCTCGGCTAAGAGGTGTGAATAATGTTTCGTGTCTGCGAATTGGGTTTTTAGGAACTCTTTTAATTGATCCCAGTGTGTGAATGATTTAATTGAGCAAGCAATTTCTGCTTTGCCTTGTAATTGGCTCAATATGTATTTAAATAAAACTGGCTGCTGCTCAGCACTCGCGAGCTCATACGCGTTATTACAATTTGACAAAAATGAATTGAGGGTTTGCCTGTCACCATTGTATGGCTTAATAAATTTAAAGAGACTATTTAAATCTACAATTAAAGCACCAACTAAAGCACCTCCCTTTTCTGGTTTGGTCATTTTGAATTTTTTTTCTATTACTCGTAAGTGCAATTAAACAATTGAACTAATTATTTTAGTTATTTAAGACACAAAACGAAGTTAGAATACGGCTCTGTACAATTGTCACCGGAACAGATAGCGAATGTTTAGTCTAGCAACGGCCGGGACAGATAAGACGTGTTGGAGAATTTATCCCTACTGAGAACCAGGTACATATACAATAGAACGAGATTATAATGTCTATAATGGAGTCTCGTCTTTATAGAAATATTCACTCGCGGAATGAAGTATTTTCGGCACAACACAACACTTCCACTGATTTAAATAGTACAGCTTTGACAATAAAGATGACTTACAGGATCACGAAGAAAGTAACCTTGAACATGTTGCTGGACTGATTCAGCAAGGACTGGCAGGATGCTCGATGACGTCACGGGAACACCACGTTTGCACTTTTTGAGGATATGTTTGTTTACTTTTATTTCACAGGATTTAGATAGTTTATCAGAGACGAAATACAATGTTTTCTTGCAGGATTTTGTAGTTTGATTGTAGCGAGTTTGATTTGGCACTGTTCGTTAATTCGGTGAACAAACACTTTTCACTCGCGGAGGCGATTCCAAGATTTTCACAAGAAATCCCTTTACGCTGCCACCAATGTTACGCGGGCCGATTTTGAAGAGGTTTTAAAAAAATACTTTCTAGAATAACAGCGATTTATTCTTGAGATACAGAGGTGTAGATGTATGTATATATTGGCACACGCAAAATATACTGACATGAGTACTCGCGACGGAAGATGGTTGCGGACTGACGAGCACGGAGATAGGACTGGTACATTGCAAAAAGCGCTGACAAGCCACCTTTGTGAAGTAGAGGGCTACTCCATCCATTCAGCAGGGATAGGGATGGCCTATGCACTTTTGGGAACATTGGGCATTCGTAACAGAACGTTATCACACTAGTCATGCAAGTAATATCAAATCACTCTAAAAAGTACCTTCTCAATGCATGCATGTTAATATGTTTCAACGTTGCCTCTTTGTACCCGTTGCCTCCGTTGGCAACACATTATTTAACAACGTTTTCACGTGCTTTTACAAAACTTTCATTAGCTTTTAAAACATTTTCAATAAATCTCTTTTTTTTTTTTAATTTCCTCAAAGCTTGTAAAAATTGTTGATAAATTTTCGAAATATTCCAAACGATTTCACTCATGTTCCCATAATTTTGAAGTGGCAATATTAATATTTGCATAAAACTTGGCAAGAATGCCGCCGCGCCGTGAGAACCGCAAGCCACTCTCGAGGACAAAACTTCCTCATAACAATTATGCAGATATCTTATGAACGCAGGTAAATCGCAACCCAGTTTGCTGATTGAATGTCAATTATTGACTGGTTTTGCTGGTGAATTGAACGCTTATATCTTGAGAATTCCGAGGTGACTTTTGTGAAGTTGCTGAGCACATTTTTTAGTGGTGATGTCCGTAATGCGATACAAACTGGTCCACTTTTGAAGTTTGTATTGAGAGTGGGAATCGAGGGTTTTTTAAAGAATAAAAGTAAGCGAAGATCGAAACGTCCAAACAGTATATATCACGGTGTGTTAATGGACAAGTGTAATATGATAATTAAATTTGCTTTTAGATAAAAAGAGTTTTTTTATCCTAAAAAAATTATAACTATTAAGTTGCGTATATACCTAAATCTCGGCGTGATAGAAGCCCATATCAAGATGTGCAACTTTCTCTACTGATATTTATACTAGAATCTGTTTACTATAATGATTTTAGGAAATATATTCACACACACACACACACACACACACCTATACAAACACACACAAGTAAAAACGGCCTTATGTCCATTTAATTTTTAATTAGTTTAGTAAATTCAGTAACTAATCCTTATTGACCTTGTCGAGTAGGATATTTGAACTTAAAAATATATTATTTTTATTTTAATAGTCTAAATAATGATATCTTCACCACTTATTATTCGAGTGTTATCGTCAGTTATTGATAGTATATGATTCGATACACTTTACGTCATAAGAGTGAATTTTATGAATAAGATGTATGTGTTATTTGGGAATAATGTGGCTGTATTTCCTATACTCGTAGTAGATAAGTACTCGGACAAGACAACATCGTTTATAATCTATTATATTTAAAAATTAATCGATATTTCCCTTAGTCACGGCATCACGCGTGAACGGATGGACCGATTCCGCTAATTCTTTCTTTTTGTGTTTCTTATTGTCAGGAGAAGGTTCTTATGAAAGAAAAATTGAGAAAGTTGCGCGGAAAATTATAAAATTTAAGAAAACTTAACGAAGGACTTACACGGGTGAAACCGCGCGGCGCAGATAGTACATTATGTAAATAGATTTAGTACCTATTGTATTTGAGCATCGACCGATTTTCATGGAAAATTAACCTCGCTGTCAAAAATTCATAGACACAATTTCCACGCTTAGTCGATTCTAGTCTTATTTGTGAATAAACTGACTGGAGAAATAAATTAATGTTGTAAAAATCTTAAATATAAGAAAACCAGGATGCCTACTGGGAGTATTTTAAATTTTCACTTGAATTGATGTCAACTTGTATGGAATTAAAAGAACGCCATATAGTGTCAATCTGGTATTACTCTTATAATTCCATACCCCAGCTCTTACCAATACACCCATGACCACGATCGATGCAATTCGATCGAAACGTAGGGTAACCAAACGATTGAGTCCGATTTACACATCTAATCTAGATCTAATATGTTATAATCTGAAAAGTTTAAAAACAATTCCATAGAAATCAAAGTTTATGTTGATACGAGTTAACAAGAGAAAAACTAGCACTAGGAATTGAATCCCTGCAGCTAATACTGATGGCGGCGAAAAAATAATCATCAGCTAAGACCCCAACAGATTCCGATCGGGTGCACGTAATATTATACAGCCGAAAGTCTGTGAGGATGGATGTTTGTTATCTTTCACGCAAAAACGGCTGAACAGATCTGGATGAAATTTGGTACAGAGATAGATTATAGTCTGGAATAACAATAGGCTACTTTTATCCCAGCAAAATGTATTGTTTTCATGAGATAAATTTCAACAAAATTTCTACGCGAACGAAGTCGCAAGCAACTGTTAGTACTGTAATATTTATAGACAATTACTTTTCATTATTCAGTCAGTCAGTAGTCAATTATTGACTTTACTGCGGAGTAGGTAGAAAGGTGCACGTTTATATACCACATCTAAGGCTGCGTTTCCATCAGAGATGTGCAAGGATGCGTAGTGAGGGATGTTTTTTAAGAACCAATAGAACCGCTTCATTTACCTAGCCTCGCTCAGCGCAGCTACTGTGGAAACGCCTTGGCAGAGCGAGGTTTTTGTACGTACAAAACAAGCAAGGGATGTGTGCGAGGGATGTGTGCGAGAGATGTGTTCGAGGGATGCGTGCGAGACCGTGTTTGTTAGAGGTCGATGTGTATTGTACACATCCTCGCACCGCTCATTTGCGCACCGTTTCACAGCGTCACTACGCATCTTCGCGCCGCTCAGCGGTTTAGCACATCTCTGGTGGATACGCTTATATCGTTTCACAGCTTCGTTACGCATCCTCACACATATCTTGTGAAAACGCAGCTTAAATCTGTCTCAAAAAACCAGCCAAGTGCGTGTCGGGCCACGCGTCGGTTTCAGCCCGTTACAACATGCGGACTTAGCAGGAGGCTTTATGTTTATTACTACATACGGCATAATTATGTACTTATACGGGAATTAACGCGATCACGAAAAGGTATTACATACCTCTGAATTGCCTGAAGTTCCGACCAGGTTGCACTGGCCGTGGTCACAGGCTGACTGGCTCAGCGGTGCACGCCCTCCGTCGTCGAGATCGTGAGGTAGAAGGTTCTTCATCCACCCGCACATTTTCGATATTTTTAATATTTTGATTTCGCCATGTACCGTCACATACTATACTAACAGTGTCCCTATTCTCTAAGCAAACCGATGTGCCCCTATTCTGGTGTTCACCCGACTGCGCATAAAAGCAAGGTGGCATGTTTTTATTACTGGATTCCACGTTGTTGATAATTTGAAACCATCTTCCCGATTGAAAGTTTTGTGTTTTTCAATTTCAATCGCTTCTCGTATAACTCTTGAGTAAAAGTGACGTTCCGTGGAGAGGCCTTGCGTACGGTGAAACTCAATCCAGTGATTGGTGCCCGCTTCGAGTGCATGTTCTGCAATCGCTGATTTGCTAATCTGTCGGTTCTTCACAGCAGCGATGTGTTCTTTGACCCTTTCAGCAATAGTCCGCTTTGTTTGGCCTGTGTAGGAACTACCGCAGCTGCAGTTTATTTTATAGACACCTGGAGTTTGTAAAGGCAAGACATCCTTTGGTGTGCCCACGATGTTTTGAACTTTTATGCCTGGTGTGTACACTGTCGGAATGGAGTATTTCTTTAACACGGAGCCGATCTTATCCGTAACTCCTTTGACATATGGCATGTAGGCTGGTTGTCTGTTCACCTCCCGATGCTTGCGTCTCATTGTCGGTCGCTTCCGTGTTCCATTCACCTGATATCCGTTACTTTTGAGTACCTCCTGAACATGATCCAGCTCTCGCTCCAAATGTTCAGGGTCACAAAGATCGTATGCTCTGTTCTTGAGTGAAGTCATAACAGATTGCAGGTGTCGGGGATGATGATGAGACGTGGCGTGTAGGTATCTATCGGTATGAGTAGGCTTGCGGTACACACAGTGCGACAAGGACCCATCTGATTTTTTTTTTTGATTTTGAATTCAGAGGTATGTAATACCTTTTCGTGATCGCGTTAATTCCCGTATAAGTAAATAATTATATCATGGAACGCGAAAGTTTAAAAGTTAGTACATACGGCATATTCATTAAATTCACGGTTTAACGGCCACTAAGGTTTAATAAAAGGTGAAATATGGATGTTGTTTCAAGCATTGAAGCTTTCAATGTTTGGAACACCCAAGCGCTTCTGTTTGGGGCGTGTCTGACCGTTTTTATTATCCTGACGATGATGTACGCAATCTCGTAGATTTAAAAAAAAACAAACAAAGAATCAATTACGTACGAATTTATAAATACGTCATTTTTTAATCCAAATTATTGACCTTTTGAGTCATTTTTTTAAATTAAGCAAAAGTTACATTTGCTTAATTTTCGTTCACCTGATGGTAAATCATAAGCTCTAATTATAACAACTCGCAACACCAGGATGTCACACGCTGGTTGCAAAACTTGGGGAGTTTGGCAACCTGCGAATGGAGATAATAGTTAGTAGCGCTAGTACATAATGCTGTTATAAGATATTTTGTAAGGCGGAGGAGGAGTCGAGGCTTATCTTCAACAAAGTAATGATTAGAAAATTCATTTTCGATATCAGATCAAGTCCGACCGACCACAATCAGTCTTGCCTCGCTTATACCATTTTTGATTAGTTTTATAAAATTTATTCTAAGTCTAATTTTATTATTTATAAATATACCAATTATAGAATGTGTGTTACAGGAATGTAACGAATGAGCAAAAGGTAATTTCATGTGTCATAAGTCATAAGTCATAAGCGTTTTTATTTCCATAAATGCTGTTCGTTTACCTTTCAAGTTTTGTATCTATAACACCTTTTGTAGTCTGTATTCTAATACTGTTCATTGGCATACATGACATACATTGTGATATTCATGGTCACCGGATGGTATGTGAAAATTTTGAATATATCACACACAAAATCGAATCGAGCCGTACAGTCGGGTCCTCAACTGCAAAAGCTACGAATGACACTTTGTATACAGTACGCGAATACAAGTTGACCGGGTTAAAGTTTGCGGCGAATGACGTCGCAATCAACATCCAATTTCTTCAGTGAAAAGCACAACGGCCTGATAAACAACCCGGACAATTTAGTAAGCCCGAATTGAACATTCCGTCATTCCTGTCGCCCCAGTCGAGAACGCAGCCTTTAAGACACGCCTACAACTTTTAAATTTTAAATTTAAGACGTAAGACAAATGGTTTATTTGCACCTGAATTTCTAACTAATATGTTCGCATTGTCCCTTAAGCACGGGCGTTGTAAAATCACGAGCCGAAGATGAATATGACAGATACAAATAGGTAAAATCCCAACTATCTCATATTATTGCACAATACTATAGAACGAACGACAAAAAGCATCCACGCGACAAAAACTGTGTAAACATAATTTGTTTATGTTGTGTAAATTGTTTAAAATGGGGTCACAGACCCTAGAGCAGTGTTAGAGACACAATTGTGGCCTAGTTTAGTACAATAGCGAAATGTACAGTATTAGGTAAGTCTATGCTAACAGACTATAAACAACAATTAGTACTGGCTTCCATTTTTGTTTCTAAGGAGTCTAATAAGATGGGAATGAGTGATAAATTACGTTTCGTTTCGTTAATTGTTATTTATGTTTAAAAAATACAGTTATTTCAAGTATGATATGAAATACTTACAACAACAACGCCTTGCCAACTGTATAATAAACGGCCATCATTCAATTTAAGTTTTTTTTTACAGCACCGGATAAAGTATATTTTAGTTTAGTGCTCTTAACTGCTGAGCCAAGGGTCGTGGGTTCGATTCCCACTCAGGACAAACAATTGTGAGATGAGCACGATTGTTTGTTCTGCGTCTGAGTGTAATTTATATACAATATGCATGTATTTAGTAATATATAAGTATGTTTATTGCAGCCTGTTTACCCTATGGTAAGCAGGTTTCGCTATTGCCAAGCAGCCTGTAGGTAGGTACTAATACAGGCTCTGCCTAATTGGGGATCAGACGGCCGTATGTATTTTTTTTATGTTATAGGGGGCAAACGAGCAGACGGGTCACCTGATGGTAAGTGACTACTGTCGCCCATGGACACCTGCAACTCAAAAGTCACAAGTGCGTGCTATAGGGGGCTATAGCATAAAAAAAAAAAAAAATTAGGTTGGTTGTGATTTGGGAGGTGTCTCAAGTTATTATCAATATGGTTTTAAGATTTACAGTAAATCTCTTTGGTATACCGTCTCGGTGTGAAGTTTGAACGACATTGTGCCTGTAAGAGCTTTTAGACACGCACGAGGAAAAAGATGGTTGGTGCTACTAGATATTGTCAATACAAACTGCATTGGCTGAATGTATGAAGGTAACTGACTATTCTTCTAGTCTATTATAAGTTTACCTAACTCAAAAACTGTCCACTGATTATTCCTATAACATACTGAATTTATCGTCATCCTATTTACTTACGGCTGATGGAGTTCAAAATCCTTTAAGATAATTATTTTAGGAATCTCGTCTCGCCATATCGTCTGGGCTAAGAATAAACAACCTGACTTTGCGACAGTCTAGACAGTTTCTACAGAGAAAAAAAAACACATATTTGGAACGGAGAAGGATTTCTGTACGAATTGCAGCCGCACGACAGGAAAGATTCCTCCCATAGAGAAGATCCAGCATAAAATGGTTTTTCTGTTGGTGTGTAGAGTCTCCAAATCTCTCTCTAATTCTATATGAAATAATATCAATGTCTCTGCCTATATCAAACTATATACTAATGTCTGGGTCTATATCAAATTACCTATATAAAAACTAGCATTAGGTTTATACCTAAATAATAAATATTATATGTATGATGTATATCTGTCAATCAATTGTATAAACCTTGAAAAATCATGAATAAATATTATTCAACCACATCGCTTCGCCGGATTGGCAGTTTCGCCGGATTCTATGGACCGGAATTATGTGCTCCTTCCACTTGACCGACCGGATGACGCGTATTATTGTCGTATTTATGAAGGCGTATCGCAATATACTCCTTTATATATATAGATCTAGTAATACGTTTTCGGACATATTTGAGCTATATATAAATCATGGTAATATTTGTAAGGTATTGATTTTAATATATTTTTCTTTACCTGATGTTTCGATCAAACTGTGCCGATCGTGGTCACAGTTTGACGGGTGGGGTGACGCCTCACTTGGCCTTTATTATTGTTTGCACTGTCAGTACTTTAACACGATGCTTGTAAGACGTCAGTACGCTAGTAACTTACGTGTTAACAAGGCATGTGCTGATGATAAAACTCCCAAAGGAAATTAAAATAATAAATGTTAAGAAATAATTTAAAAAAAATGATGTGTAATATTTCTTGATTTCTACCGCATCACATACTATCCTGGAGTAATAGAGACGGTTAGTGGAAAGAACCTGTGCTTATGTAGTTCAATCCAGCAACTGACTTCAGCAAATGAAAGAAGATCACCAACATATTAACCACCTATTGGTATATTTGTAAGCTCTCATAAGTTTCTTGACCCCGTCTATCCAATAATATATTTAAAGGATTTTTTGCAGATCCGAAAAGTGCTTTTTGTCCGTTGCCAGTCAGTGTCAGCTTGGCCAGGTAGAACTCTTTCCCACTTTCCTCTGAACCGAGTTCAGAGAAAGCGAATTTACCTGTCCCAGAATATTTATTTCAGTGGTTGTCTTGCACATGGCCTCAATGAGCCACTGGTCCTGTATCTTGCCGGTAATGTTTACAGTTTGGGGTGAATGTGTCAGATCTTCGATCTTCGAAAATATTCAAAGATCAGAATTAACCGGACCTATAAGTTGTCAGACTTAATCATAAATGAATTGTCATAGTAGGATAATGTACTTATTAGTTACTAATTAACTGCACTAGTTAGTTATTTTTTCTTTGTTTTATTGACAATACAAATAATAAGTGTGAAGGATGTGTTAAGTACTCTTTCACTTTCGGTATTTCGTTTTTCAAGGCTGATAACTATTGATATCATTTGTAAAATATAGGTTTATAGCTTTTAGTATAATAATGATTGGGAGATCACTGGATGGTTGGCCTAGTGCAGGCTATCAAACTTCACAAACATTCGAGAATCCTAAACAAATATTAGATATTAATTATTAAATCACCCCGCCCCTACACCATTTGGATCAATGTTGAGCTGGTAGAATCACAAGAATGTGTCCATATAGCAGCAGTAGCATTGTGATTTCACCATAGGACTTTGTTTTGGTGGGATCCTGATTGATCTTCTGTTTTCAATTTCAAATCTGGTGTAGTTTGAATGAGGAAGAACGTATTAACAGTTTTCAAATTAATATATTTATTTCACTTATGTGACAAGGAAACATTATTGAGCAAAATGTATTATTTCTAGAGATGAAACGGATAGCTATTTGGCCGCATACCGGACTTGAGGCAGTAGGCCCGATACCGGATAGTGTCCAGAGGCCGAATACCAGATATCCGTTTTCTCTCTAGTTATTCTGGCCAGATATTTAGTAAAAGGTCGAAACCTTTTCAAAATATTTTGCACTTGCTCTCTCGGCAAAACTGAAGTAATAGACTTTGGTTTCTAGTTGACAATTATTATGAATTGTAGTATACACAAACAAAAACATTGTGAAACACTAACATAATATTAGTGTATGGTAAGTAATGGCCTACAGTTGGAACAATCAGTATCCTTAATTGCAACAAATAAAAAGTTACCTATTCATATATTATTGTTATACATTAAATAATTAGCAGCATAAATAATTTATTTAGAAGTAAAACCTCTCGCAATACTAAAAACATTTGCATTCTCTCTCGCAAACAGTAGCCTTGCAAGAGAACAGTTCCTCTTATCAACCTTCTCTTTCGTTAATATTTAAAAGGTGCACACTAACTAAAAAAAAATCCAGAACTGCAATATCATGTTTCATTACAAAAAAATTTAAAATATGAGAGACTTGCAGGTATGATAAATACATTTTCTATTATTTTTTATAAAAAATAACAGACAAACTCTTTATCTTAAATTAACCTCTATCCTTTTTAATTACTTTAACATGAACAAAATTAATGGCAAATATAACTTATTCAATAACATTCTATAAAAAGGTTAGGAAAATAAGTTCATCGAAAATATATATTATAAGTATAACGTTAGTATAATTTACTAAGTTGATGTGTCTGACATATGTTGGTTACAAGTAAAGCAACCAGCTTTTAAAACTTTTTTACTTGAATATGTAGATCCAATTTAAAATCTTTAGATTTTAAATTGGATTAACTGATTATTTAAGTCGATATATTGTGCATTTTCTTGTAAAACCTTTAAATAAGGTAATAAATAAGCCATATTTAATAGCATGTAAAAAGTTGCGAATGGAGATAATAAAGCTCAATTTAGTTTTCTTTGATCAACATTTCAGAAACTAATTGATTTGACACCACTGTTAACTTGACAGCTCTGTTAACCAACAGACTGGAAGGGGTTTTGATCAAATTATTGTCCGGTCAGACAATATTTTAATCAGCCTTTTAGAAACCGGGTATGAATGTTAGAGGCCTCAAACTTCCCAGCAACATAGAAATGTTGGTGGTAAATACATCTCTGAATACCGGTTTGCTAATACAGGTGTGAATGTATGTCTGTGTATAATGTACGCAACAATCTCAGGAAAATATAATGTAACTAATAAACAATTTTATAATATTTTAAATCCTTTAATACTGGACTTTGACCAAAGTGGTTCTGGGTATTAGCATAAAAATGACCAGTTGTTGAATAACTGATACAAACCTTTCCACTATTACCCCGAACCCCATCATCACTTGTTAAGAAATATTTTTTTCTAACTGTTCAACTAACGCAGCTTCGAAAAACAGAGATGAACCTGCTCATGATGAATTGCTATACACACTTCAATAAGAATTTTCTAATTGATGCTCAACTTGTGGTATGAGTTTTGCTCATTTGAATCTCTTAGTTTTATAAGAACA